>JAMKPZ010015480.1:0-32621 GCA_024699675.1 Amphibolis antarctica | reverse complement strand
TTATATACTCCTGCTAATTTGTTGAAATTAAGGTTTATTTGTTGGAATAGTAGACAAATATCCTGAATTGCATAATTTCTATTTAGTATAAATTATGGTTGCTAGTAAATTGATTACTGTCGAGTAGGCTAGGTTAGACAAATTGAATGGGTTAAATTATGAGATGTAGTATAGGAAAATCAAATTTGCTCCTATCTACGACAATCTGGAATATGTTACAAAATTTATTCCTTTGGAAATAGATAGCATCGCTCCAGAGGTGAAAGTTAAAAAAATTGAAAAATGGAAATCTGATAATCTAAAGGCTAAGAGCCTTATGCTGATGTTTATAGAGAATAGCTTGATAAAATATTTTGAAATGTATGACACTTCACATGAGTTGTGGAATGCTTTGAAGGAGAAATACGATAAGACTATTGAGATTAATACTCAGATACTCCTTCAAAAGTATAACTCTTGTAAAATGCAAGAGGGTCAAAGTGTTGTGGAACATGTAAACAATATGATTGTCATGACTAAGAATTTATCTGTTGTGGGAACTCCTATCCTAGAAAAATTATAGTTGGCGACTATTCTTAATAGTTTGCCAAGTAGTTTTGATATAGTTACCACATCTCTTAGATCTAGCTCAATTCAATTGTTTGAGTTGCTAGCTAGGTTGGGAATGGAGTAGGAAATCATATTCAGTAGAAGGAAATGTAAGTCCAACCTAGAGGAAGTCAATGTAGCTTTTCAAAGATCAGGAAAAGGAGAGAACCAGTACAAGAAAAACAAGTAGCAGTCTAAGGTAAATCAAGCACCTGGAAAGAAGCCACATGGATCTTGCCATTCATGTGGTCAATTTGACCATTATAGAGCAAATTGTCCTAACAGTGATGGAAATAAAGCGAAGAATCCAATAGAGGAAACATACTAGAAAAGGATGTTTGTAGGTGTGGTGGAATGCAACAATGTTATTGTTCCTAGCTCTAACGATTGGTGGATCGACTTTGGTGCGACTCGTCACATAGTGAAGACGAAAATTGGAATAGAATCCTTTAAATAATTCAATCCAAGAGATCAACACATCTATATAGAGAATAATACCTATTTGGATGTGGAAAGAGTTGGCACTTATCATTTGGATTTGGAAGATAATATTCTGATTCTGAAGGACATCTTTTATGCATCTAGCATGAGGCAAAATTTGATTTCTATTGATGCATTGATAAAGAACAATTTAGAAGTTAAATTTTATAATTATTGTGTTTCTATTGGAAAAGATTGGAAAGTTTTTGTTGTTGGGCATTATGTTCCAAAACGTGATCTTTTTCATGTTTCTGTAATTGACAATGGTGTTGATAATATAGTTGTTTCTTCTCGTTATTCCTTGGGTTGTTTATCTGAATTTGATTTATGGCATTTTAGATTGGAATATGTTGGAAAATCTAAAATGGAATAGATGGTAAAATTGAACTTAATACCAAATATAAGGAATTCTAATTTAGATAAATGTCAACACTGTTTAGTTGAAAAATGATTAAGAAACCTTTTGGAAAGGGAATTAGATCAGATGAATTATTGAGCTTAATTCATTCAAATGTTTGTGGTCTACTAAGTATAAACACTTATAACAATATGCAATATTTTGTTACATTTATAGATGATTTTTCTAGGTATGCTTATGTTTATTTAATATCTCTTAAAACGGAAGTAATAGTATGTTTTAAGAAATATAAAATGAAAGTAGAAAAGCAACTTGGAAGGAACATTAAGGTGTTAAGATTAGATAAAGGTGGGGAATATAATTCAAAGGAATTTGAATAATTTTGTGAATGTTGACCCCATGTGTAGACAGGTTGAACAGGCAGCCAACCGACCCGCCACCGGCATGCCGGTAACCAACCCCGGCAGCCGGCTCCCTGCTAACTCATGTGAAGATAGGTTGAACGGGCAGCCAACCGGCATGCTAGTAACCAACCCCGTTAGCCGGCTCCCTACTAACTCATGCGAAGACAAGTTGAATGGGCAGCCAATCGGCTCACCGCTGGCATGTCGGTAACCAACCCCGGTAGCTGGCTCCTTGCTAACTCATGAGAAGACAGGTTGAATGGGCAACCAACTGGCCCACCGCTGGCATGCCAGTAACCAACCCCAGCAGTCGGCTCCCCAGATCCCCCAACTAAGTAGGCATGCTCCCCTAGGGGGTGGCCGGGTAGAACCAATCGGCACACCGGTAAAGCACCCCGGTGGCTGACCACTAACTCTCCCACTAACGTGCAGGTCCATTCATGCACCTTGTCTGACCTCCGGGATAAACACGTAGCATCCAAACTCCTAGCCGGCACAAGGTTCCGGCTATCCACTACAGCCGTTTCTCCTGAAACACCAACTGAAAGCTTCTGGGGGATCCCGATCCTAACCAGCTGACTTCCGCCTATCACAAGGCGGCTGCTGGCTAGCTACCTAAAAAGGCAAGTCAAATCAATTAGAAAGATACGACGAGATTTAACCACTTAAATCTCACAATCAATCAATCACGCCGACCGCGTAATTGAACCGAGATATGCGTCGGCTTCCATCTTTGGATCCCCTCAAAGAAGGAAGGTAACCCATTATAAAAAAGGGCCTCCCCTTCCCATGCATGCAGGCTTTCACCCCCTGGAGAAGACGCTGGTTGGAGGTTCTGAAGGAGGAGAGCCGCTTGGAGCCCCGACGCCCTCTCGCCGCACCAGAGCGAGGACTTCTGATCACCACCGATGACTCCCTATAGGTAAGCCCTTCCTTCCTCATCGTTTTACGTATAATTTAACGTTTTTCTCAAGCCCCGACCATGATAGGCCTTTCCCATACAAGGGAAAGGTCGGAGGACATGCCCAGATGTCATTCCCTCGAATGCACTTTCGAAGGTACTAGCAGCCTCCCTCCTAGTCGGATGAATGCATCCGGCACGGTTGAGTTTGGTTTGGTCGCGACCCATCTGTCATCCTTTTACGTGGAAACTCATAGTTTCCCAACAAGTTTTACATGTTTTATTCGATTTCTGCATGTTTTTCCGGGACGCATAAGTCTACCCTCCCGATGCCCCAGAAAGGTTTCCGGGATGATGCCACCGGCATGCATCTTTGCTGGCAGCGGCCGTTCGGGCATACGAACATGTACGACCTGATGGTTCCCATTTTTCTGGGAGGTGTAAGTGTACCCTCCCGATGCCCTAGAAAGGTTTCCGGGATGATGTCACCGGCATGCATCCTTGCCGGCGGCGGCCGTTTGAGTGTACGAACATGTACGACCCGACGGTTCTCGTTTTTTCTGGGAGGTGTAAGTCTACCCTCCCGATGCCCCAGAAAGGCTTCCAGGATGACGCCACCGGCATGTATCCTTGCCGGCGGTGGCCGTTCGGGCGTTCAAACATGTACGACCCGACGGTTCTTGTTTTTCCAGGAGGTGTAAGTCTACCCTCTCGATGCCTCGGAAAGGCTTTCGGGATGATGCCACCGACATGCATCCTTGCCGGCAGCGACCGTTCGGGCATACGAGCATGTACGACCCGATGGTTCCCGATCCCCGGGAGGTATAAGACTATCCTCCCAACGTCTTGGAAAGGCTTCCAGGATGATGTCGCCGGCATGTATCCTTGCCGACGTCGGCCATTCGGGTATACGAGTATGTACGCCCAGGTGGTTCCCGGTCATCAAAGATTTTTCTGATCCCCTGGAAAGACTTCTGGGATGAGGCCAAGCGTGGCCGGACTGACTGTCGTGGTTTTCCATTTTTAGAGCCCGAGAGAGGCCGGGATTGCCCAGGCTGTCTGGGGTGCCTAACACCTTCTCCAACAGTACCCTGAGCCTCATATTCAGTTCTCTCATGTTTTGTATAACGTTACACGATTTCACGTTATTCTCGCGATTTTATTGTTTCGATGGTGGAAGGATACTTCCCCGTCTGGTTTTCCTTGTTTTCTACCCAAAAATAAGGTGGTGACTCTATTCAACGAGCCATCCACCCCACGTGGTGATGCGCTCCCAAAATCAACTTTCAATTCTCTGTACCCAGGTCCATTTGCCTGCAGGGCCGGCGGAAACTCATGGGCTTCCGAGTGATAGCCGGATGAAAGAGAGGGTATAGATTTTTGGCGACTCCACTGGGGAGACTCCCTACATTTTATCGATTAAGTGACTCAAACTCTCACTCGTGCGGCTCTTTTGTAGTTAGTCTTTTGTTTTCCGTTAGGATTTTTAGCATATTTATTGCATTTGCTAAGTGAAGCTGCTTTCAAATGCATGGAACCGCATCACCCTTCTTTGGTATCCTTGCAGATCCTCCGTGCAATTTCTCCTCGCAGACCTCTGCAGCTTGCAAGTTCTGGACCACGCTAGCTCCCCCTGTCTAGACCCGCTCACAAGCAAGAGCCATGGCCACCAGTTCCGCCACGACATCTGGATCTTCCCCTTCTGTCACTGTGGCAGCCTTTGTGCCGCTGTTCGTGGTCTTCGGCTTGCCACCACCTGTCATCACCAGGACAAACTTCACACGCCCTATCATCGTGCCTGCTAGAGCTATGGACCAACCAAGGGTGCCAGACCTGTCTGCGGCCGTGACATTTGACAATGCCACGGCGCATCCTACGCTGCCCACTTCTCTAGGCACTGAAATTGAAGGTAACTAGCCGGTTCTCGCACAGAACACTGGTCCATCCTACCAGCCGCCCTCAAACACCGAGGGCATGGGAGGGGCTGACGTCTTCCTACCACCTCCACCGGGGCACCTCGAGCAGACTCTCCTGGCTCACCAGTTGGCATGCTACCAACAGCAAGGGATTGGTTCAATAATCCCACCTAGGCCAACCATCTGTGTCCCGGAGAGGCCACACACTAAAGAGTACGACATCGTCACCACTCCTGTTGCAGGCCAATTCTTCCAGCCGCCACTACAACCGGTAGCCGTCACTACTACCGTCCCAATGCCGAACCTGCAAGGACAACTACTACAGAGGATAGCCGAATTGGAGGCATCCTTTCGGAACATGAAGTTCGACCCACCGGAACCCTCCTGTGCCTTCCAGAACCTCTATTTCTATCTAGAGGCACATACAGTTTGGGGAACCAACCGGTTCCCCGTAAACCCATCTTTGCACATACAGTTCGGGGAACCAACTGGCTTGCCGCTGGCAAGCCGGTACAAACTACCGGCCACCGGTTCCCTGAAAACCCATCTTTGCACATACAGTTCGGGGAACCAATCGGCTTGCCGCCGGCAAGCCGGTACAAACTACTGGCCACCGGTTCCTCGAAAACCCCTCTTGGCGTAGATAGTTTGGGGATTAGCCAGCCTACCTCTGGTGAACCGGTATAAAAACCGGTAGCCGGTCTGCGATCTCCGGGAAATGTAAGTCTACATTCCTGATGCCCTGGAAAGATTTTCGTGATGTCGTCTCCGGCATGCATCCTTGCCGGCCCCGGCCAAGTAACAATGCAAGTTCTCATCTCTAGTACGGGGATAGGACGTGGCAGCTGGTATATCCAACCGGTTGTTCGGTGGCCCTGGAAAGTTTTCCGGGGAAAGTTTACATGTGGCCAGACTGACTATAGTAGTTTTCTGTTTTAGAGTTGGAGAGAGGCTGGGAATGCCCGGGCTGTCTGGGGGTGCCTAACACCTTCCCCAATAGTACCCTGAGCCCTGTCCAGTTCTCTCATGTTACACGATTTTACATGATTCCCGTCGTTTTATTGTTTCGATGGTGGAAGGACACTTTCCCAACTAGTTTTCCTTATTTTCTACACAAAAATAAGGTGGCGACTCCGTTCAACGAGTCATCAACCACACGTGGTGATACGCTAATACAAACACCCTTCAATTCTCTGTACCTTGGCCCATCCGTCGGCGGGATCGGTGGAAACCCATGGGCTTCCGGGTGATAGCCGGATCAAAGAGAGGGTACAGATTTTTGGCGACTCCGCTAGCTCCCCCTGTCCTGACTCACTCACAAGCAAGAGCCATGGCCACTGGTTCTGCTGCGGCTTTTGGATCATCCCCTTCCGTCACCGCAACAACTTCTATGCTGCTGTCCGTGGTCTTCGGCCCACCACCGCCTGTCGTCACCCGGACGAACTTCACCAAGCCCGTCATCGTGCCTACTGGAACCCCGGACCAACCAAGGGTGCAAAATCTGTCTGCCGCTATAGCATTCGACAATGCCATAGTGCATCCTGCACCGCCGGCTTCTCCGGGTACTAAAGCTGAAGGTAACAGGCCGGCTCCAACACGGAGCATCGGCCCGTCCTACCAACCACCCTCGAACGCTGAGGGCATAGGAGCGGCCAATGCCTTCCTACCACCTCACCACCGGGTCTCCAGAACCCAAATGGTTATGACTATTTGTCCAGACGAATGGAGCCCTGGGAGGACAACCCATAACCAGATCAAGAGCCAGAAGATGGCCTTCTGCGACTGTTCGGAGAATCTTCGGTATGCACTGGGGACCCAACTCTTCACTGACCTCCCTCTCCAGTGCCAATCCTACAGGGAGGAACTTCGAAAACGGATGTAGCATCCAACTGGTTTGTACAGGGAAAGGAGACAACAAGGCTTGCAGGTCATCAACATCAGAAGGCAAGCCTAATGGCTTTTGCGCGACTCATGCCGGAACCCGCTCCTCCAATGGCAGGGCTTGGCATCCCACGCACAAGTGTGCCGGCAGCTGCGTCCTCAACAGCCACTGACTTGGCAACCCAATCAAGTCAACCGGGGCTTGGCAATCATACCAAGTCTCTCACTCGACATAGCAAACCACCAATCCCTCGGGCATCGGGTAGATCAACCAGAAACCTCCCACCACCAATGGGGACCCCGCATCACGAAGTTAGGGCAGCTGGCCTACTCAGTCCAGGCAACGTCTTTCAAAGCACTGGCCAACACTCCGAGACAGAACTAGGGGCATTCTGCCCCTCCCCTCAAGCCAGTGAATGAGACTGGCCTGTTGCATTCTCGTCGGAAACTCCACCTGGTTTTCGCCTCCTATCTACCTGGCAGCCGGTTCCTCCCCCCAAGACAGAACTAGTGGCATTCTGCCCCTCACTCTTTGTGGATGCTTGGCAGCCAGAACAACTGATGGGGCCCAACGACACAACACCTCGGGAAGATGAGCACGACAAGTCTACCATCGTCCCCTTTGAAGCACTTCCGGGGTCCATCACTACCTCAAATCGGCAGCCGGTTCACCTACCCAGCACCCAGCCAGAAAACCACGGGCACTGCTCCCACCAAACCCATCGTCCAGCACCCTTCCAGCCTGTAGGTCAGCAAGCCGCTGGAGACGCTGACGAACCCTACTTGCAAAGCCAAGAATCTGAAGAAGAAGACCCGTGGGTTCAACCACCCGAGTCTACTGGCATAGCATCTACTGATGAAATTGAACTTGTAAACCTTGGGGATGAGCAACATAGAAAAGAAACGAAAATTAGCAAAGTGGTTCCCGAGCCCTACCGAGAACAACTCCTCACACTCCTGCGTGAATTTGTGGAGGTGTTTACATGGGATTATGAAGACATGCTCGGTTTGGATGAATGGGTAGCAGTCCACTGACTGCCCCTCAAACTAGGAGCTCGACCTGTGAAGCAGAAAGCTCGACGGATGAGACAGGAATGGGCCCAAAAGCTGAAGGAAGAAGTCCACAAGTAATTAAACATCCGATTCCTCCAGCCTGTCTTCTACCCAGAATGGGTGGCAAACATGGTACCTGTCCCAAAGAAAGATGGGCGGGTACGCATGTGTGTCGACTACCGGGACCTCAACAAAGCCAGCCCCAAGGACGACTTCCCGCTACCACACATAGACGTCTTGGTAAATGACGCCGCCAAGTACTGGGTATACTCTTTCATGGATGGATTCTCTGGATACAACCAAATCCTCATGGCAGAAGAAGATAAGGAGAAGACTGCATTCACAACCCCTTGGGGCGTCTTCTACTATAGGGTGATGCCATTTGGACTCAAGAATGCAGGTGCTACTTACCAAAGAGCCATGACCACCCTCTTCCACGACATGATGCACAAGGAAGTTGAAGTCTACATCGATGACATGGTAGTGAAGGCACGCACTCATCAACAACATCTCAAGCACTTAAGGAGGCTGTTTGAACGCCTAAAGAAGTACAAGCTCAGATTGAACCCGTCAAAATCAACATTCGGGGCCACCACTGGGAAGCTCCTCGGCTTCGTCATCAACAAGCAGGGCATCGAGGTAGATCCTGACAAGGCAAAAGTAATCTTAGACATGCCTCCACCACAGATGGAACAACAGATACGAAGCTTGCTAGGAAGGCTACAATACATCGCGCGTTTCATCTCGCGTCTCACGCCGATCTGCAAGCCTTTCTTCAAACTGTTGAAGAAAAACACCAGCTTCACATGGACTGCAGAATGCCAAGTCGCCTTTGACCACATCAAGCATCAGCTGTCCCGGCCGCCAGTTCTCGTACCACCTCACCCTGGACGACCGCTTTTCTTGTACATGTCGGTAACAACTTCCTCCATGGGCGTGGTATTGGGCCAACATGACACCACCGGTAGGATCGAGCAGGCCATATACTACCTCAGTAAAAATTTTACTGAGATAGAAGAATGGTATGAGCTGATTGAAAAGTAATGTCTCTCGCTGGTTTGGACAGTGAAAAAGTTGCAACACTACCTGGTGGTCTATCCAATTTTGTTGCTCAGTCACCTAGATCCCCTGTGCTACCTCTTCGACCAACCGGCCTTGGTAGGCAGGTGCGTAAAATAGCAAATGCTCCTTGCAGAGTTCGACATCCGGTACGTATCCCAGAAGTCCATGAAGGCTCAAGCCATGGCCGACCAGCTGGCACACCATCCCTTGCCGGATTACCAGCCACTAGAAGATTCCTTCCCAGACGAGCCAATCTTCGCCATCGACAAGCCGAATCTAGACCAGTCGGATCTAGATCAACTGGATCCTGATCAATCGAAACCCCATACCTTGTACTTCGATGGAGTAGTCAACACTAAAGGTCGCGGGGTAGGGGTTGTTTTAGTGGATCCCCAAGGAAGGATGTTGCTCGTAGCCAAGCGGCTTCTATTCACATGCTCACACAACGAGGCAGAATATGAGGCTTGTATCATGGGGCTACGACTTGCACTGGAACTCCGGATCACACATCTGCAAGTATTCGGTGACGCCATGCTAGTAATTTCTCAAACCCTCAACAGGTGGAAAACCTGAGACCCCAAGCTCTAGTCGTACCAAGAACTCGTACTGCAATTAGCAAGCGACTTCTGGTTCATCCACTTCCAATACATTAGCCGCAAGCATAACCCATACGCAGACGCTCTGGCCATCTTAGCCTCATGGGTAGCAGTCATGGAAGGACAGAACATCGCCATAGAAGTCACAACACTTCACCAACCGGCCTACAGCAAAGACGTCTACCACCTTACAGAAGTCCATAGACAGGTTGACACCAGACCCACAGCTGTGCCTCTGGCTAGCCGCTCCAGCAACCAGTAGACTGCCGACCAATGTAGAGAACCAACTCCAGCTGACGAACCAAGCAACACAGATTAAAGGTCCATAGACCATAACCTGAGAAATTCATAGCAAGAGGACCGCCCATGGTATTCAGATATACAAGCCTTCTTGGAGACCGGAGAGTTCCCCCCCGAGGCCACCACCCAAGACAGACGTACGTTGTCAAGATTGGCAGCTGGCTACGTCTTCAGTGGGGCACAGCTCTAGAAAAGATCTCACAACCAAACTCTCCTCCGGTGCGTAACCTCGCCTGAGGCATATACGATTATGCAGGAAATCCATGAAGGTGTCTGGGGATCCCACATGAACGGGATCCTCCTGGCGAAAAAGATCATGCTTCAAGGCTATTACTGGAGCACAATGGAAGAGAACTGCACCGCATACGTTCGTCGCTGTCACCAGTGCCAGGTGAGATCAAGCCAACAGCCACCAATGGACACCGATATATACTGATGGCCATCGATTACTTCACCAGGTGGGTGGAAGCAGTCTCCTACAAGATAGTCACGTCAGCCACCACCTAGAAGTTCTTGCACAACAACATTGTCACCCGGTATGGCATACCTTTCGAGGTGGTGACTGACAACGGCACCAACTCTACAGCAAAGCAAGTCACAAGCTACCTCGAACAATGCCATATCCATCACCTAAGGGCGTCCCCCTACAGGCCACAGATGAATGGGGCAGTCGAAGCAGCTAACAAGACATTAGTTTGGATTCTCAAGAAGATGGTCTGAACACACAAAGATTGGCACGACCACCTCCCTTACACACTCTGGGCCTACCGGACATCCCTACGGACCGCTACCAGAGCAACACCATACTCACTGGTATACGGATCCGAAGTAGTGTTGCCAGTGGAAGTAGAACTTCCATCCCTTTGCATCCTCAAAGAAACAGCGAACTTCGATGACCAATGGTTAGAATTGCGCCTACTGCAACTCAACCTCCTTGACGAAAGAAGGTTAAGAGCGTTGAACCACGCCCAGACTTATCAAAAGAAGATGGCAAGGGCTTATAACAAGAAGGTTCATCCTCGACTCCTTAAACCCGGTAATCTAGTCCTTCGCTCCATTTTTCCAACAAGTTCAAAGGGAAAATTCTCCCCGAATTGGCATGGCCCATACATCATCACCAAGATCCTTAGTGGGGGAGCCACTTGCCTTTTTGAAGAAGCCACCCAACAAGAGTTCGGCCCGGTCAATTTGTCGTAGCTGAAGAAGTTCTACCCATAAAAGATAGGTACGACGGGGGGGCCACGCAGCTACCACCTCCAGATGACCCGGTTGCCGCCTCCCTAGACCGGCCCCCCTTAAGACCTAGAAAAATGGGTTGGATGGGGGGCCACGTGGCTGCCAACTCCAGATGGGCCGGTTGCCGCCACACTAGACCGGCCCCCTCAAGACCCAGAAAAATGGGTTGGATGGGGGGGCCACGCGGCTACCACCTCCAGAGAACCGGTTGCCACCTCCCAAGATCGGCCCCCTCAAGACCCAGAAAAATGGGTTAGACAGGGGAGCCACGCGGCGGCCACCTCCAGATGACCCGGTTGCCACCTCCCTAGACTGGCCCCCTCAAGACCCAGAAAAACGGGTTGGACGGGGGGGGCCACGTGGCTGCCGCCTCCAAATGACCCGGTTGCCACCTCCCTAGACTGGCCCCCTCAAGACCCAGAAAAATGGGTTAGAGAGGGTCGCAAGGTAAGTCACCACACTAATTTCATCCCAATGCCCCCCTTTCGGGAGGATTGTGTTGTTGAGGACAAAGGAGACGAGGTGGGCGACTGGGTTCAGGTCCTGAGCCTTGACGATCCGTTGGCAAATTCGGCATCCGTAGCAATTGCCGCATTGATGTCGCCGATGCTCCAGGGAAGGTTCGACAAGGAGGAGAAAATGTCTAGACCGGTAAAGCGGAGGCCCAACACCTTGAACAAGTGCGCATCGGAGAATTCCATTGGTCCTGACTGGAGGCTCAGATAAAGTTGTGACTCCACCTCTGATAGGTTGGAGTACATCTCTACCCTCAAACAGGGGACGGTCTCGATGCGGCGGAAGTCTCGAACGAAAGGAAGCAAGCCTTGCTTGGCAAACAGCTGCTCCACCTCTGGCAATTGGTCAAACTTGGCCGGCCTACCATGTAACACCGTCTTTACAGCCAAGCGGTTGTCGACAGGGGACGCCAAATCTTGATCGGTTTCGGAGGGAGCCACGCCGTTAGCCGTCGCCTCCTCAGAACCGGTCAGAGTCCAATACCAGGGGAGTGCCAACCAGACTGATCCCGCCTCTGAAGCCGCGTCATCGGGAATCTCGAACGGCCCTGATGGAGTTTCGGCGAGACGCTGTTGCCAGTCACGGTGGCATTACGACGCATTCGACGCCACAAGCTTTGAAGGGGGGCCTCCGTTGACCCCTCACCTTCCACTGGCACACAGGAGCTAGAGGCACCGGAGCTCCGTCGCCGTTCCCCCAACCACCAATGAGACATGGCCTCGGCCGAAGTAGCGTCGCAGCTGTTGCCAGTTAATTCGAAGAAAACGGCTAGGTGGGCCGACTCGGCCAGGTTGGGACAGTTGAGCTGTTCCGTCGGCATGTTCCTCAAAGTCGCCGGCAGAAGATCGAACCATCATCGTGCGGAGCCAGAAGCCGATTGGCGGATGTGCCCTGTAACATTTTTTGTGCGAGGCATGTTGGTTAAAGCTCGAGGAAAGAAGTTAAGGGAAGATAGAAGAAAATCCAAACAAAAACTCAAGGAAGCAATTAAAACAAGAGGGAGGGATGAGGAAATCTCCAACGACCTCCCATCTATTTATAGGGAAATAGGTCACCCAGATTCCGCGTAGTTGGTGGTGGCAATCGGTTCAAAAATCGGTTGCACAAAAATCAAGAAAGCTAAAATGATTCCTGACAACTTTGAAAAGGTATGGTCAAGGCACGGTAATCGAGAAAGTTGCACGAAAATTGAAAAAGATGAACGAAAATCGAGAAAAGTACAGAAGCACGCGAGACATGCACACCTTCGTCCGGTTGTCGCCTCTCGCGAGGCAGTTGCTGCCTAACCAATCGGTTAAAAAGAGAAAATCACAAAGGTACGACATGACCATTCACTACGTCCGTTGCAGCTTTTCCAATCATGTCACCAGTTGGTTGCCGCCTCTCGCAAGGCGGCAACCACGTGAATAGCCGGCCTGAATGTAATGTCGCAAAAGGTACGATGTGACCATTCGCTGTGTCTGTGACAGCTTTTGAAAAAGCAACGTATCACATCCTCAACCCTGAGGCGGCAACCACGTAACCAACCGGACGGAACGTAATGTCACAAAAAGTGTGATGTGACTATTCACGACAACTTTCAGAAAAGAAACATGTGAAGCCTTCACATCACATCCAGGTGGCTGGCTCCCACAAGGTGGTTGCCACATAACCAGTCGGTTAAGATCTAAGATGCGGAGAGATACGGCACAGCCCCCGAGCACGGTACGCGAACACTTTCCACCTCGTTACCCGGTCACCGGCACCCACAAGGTGGCTACTATGCAACCAACCGGCTAGCAACATGGCATCCCCTGGTCAAGTGACCGAGGGTGTAAGCCCGATTCTATTGTCTGACTTACGATAGATAATTCACGAAAGCGTGAAATCTCGCATGACTTACCATCTACGCATGGAGGGTCATTCAACCCTAGGATGTCGGTTTCCTTCATCAAAAGTCATACAACCTCACCTAGGGAGGGGCATTCTGTTGATCCCATGCTTAAAGAAGGAATTACACGGCTAGCCACCGGCAAGCTGTTTCAAGGAAGCGGCACCTGGATCCCCCAAAAACCCACATTTGGTGAAAAGTTGGGGGGATGGAGCTGACTTGCCACCGGCAAGCTGCTTCAAGGAAGCAGCACCCGGAGCCCCAAAAACCCACATTTGGTTAAGAGTTGGGGGGATGGAGCTAGCTTGCTGCTTCAAGGAAGCGGTACTGGGAGCCCCAAAAACCCACATTTGGTTAAGAGTTGGGGGGATGGAGACGGCTTTCCGCCGGCAAGCCGCTTCAAGGAAGTGGCACCCAGACCCCAAAAACCCACATTTGGTGAAAAGTTGGGGGGATGGAGTCGGCTCACCACCGGCAAGCCGCTTCAAGGAAGCGACACCCGGACCCCCAAAAACCCACATTTGGTGAAAAGTTGGGGAGATGGAGCCGGCTTGCCGCCAGCAAGCTGCTTCAAGGAAGCGGCACCCAGACCCCCAAAAACCCACATTTGGTGAAAAGTTGGGGGATGGAGCCGGCTTGCCGCCGGCAAGCCGCTTCAAGGAAGCGGCACCCGGATCCCCAAAAACCCATATTTGGAGAAAATGATGGGGGACCAGCTGGCTTGCGCCTGCCACGTAGCGGCCGCCGATTGGCTACCCAAGAAGGCAAGCTGAATCAATCAGGAAAATATGACGAGATTTAATCACTAAAATCTCGCAAATCGATTACGCGGACCGCGTAATCAAGCCCGGAATCACGCCACCTTCCATCTTCGGGCGCCCCCAAAGAAGGAAGGCAATCCCTTATAAAAGGAGCGGCCCCCCACATCACTCAACAGGCTAGAATTTTCGAGAAGAAGGCTGACACCCTCTGGAGAAACGATCGTCCACCAGTTCCGAAGGAGGAAAGCAGCTTGGGGCCCCGACACCTTTTCGCCATGCCGGAGTGAGGACTTCTGATCCTCGCTAACGACTCCCTACAGGTAAGCCTCCTCATCCTCGGTGTTTTACGTACGTTTTAACGACACCTTTCTCGAGCCCCGACCATGTAGCACCGGTGGCCCTGGGTATCATTCCCTCAGAAACGTGTCTGAGGGTACCGGTGGCCGCCCTCCTGGCCAGGTGAATCCACCCGGCATGGTTGGGTTCATCTCGGCTACAACCCTTCCATTGGGTCATTTTACGTGGAAACTTTGAGTTTCCCAACCGTTTAACGCATTTTATCGGGTTCCCCCACGATTCTTTTCCGGGATGACACCACTCGCAAGGATGCCGGCGGCAGCCATTCGGGTGCGAACATGTACAACCCGACGGTCCCCCTACGTTTTTCTGGGAGACGTAAGTCTACTCTCCCAATGCCCCAGAAAAAGTTTCCGGGATGACGCCACCGGCATGCTTGCCGTACGGGTGTACGAACACGTACAGTTCGGGGAACCAACCGGCTTTCTGCCAGCAAGCCGGTACAAACTACCAACCACCGGTTCCCCAAAAACCCATCTTTGCACATATAGTTCGGGGAACCAACCGGCTTGCCATCGGCAAGCCGGTACAAACTACTGGCCATCGGTTCCCCAAAAACCCATCTTTGCACATACAGTTCGGGGAACCAACCGGCTTGCCGGTGGCATGCCGATACAAACTACTGGCCACCGGTTCCCCGAAACCCCATCTTTGCACATACAATTCGGGGAACCAACCGGCTTGCCGACGGCAAGCTGGTACAAACTACCGGCCACCGGTTCCCCGAAAACCCCTCTTGGCGTAGATGGTTCGGCGAATCAGCCAGCCTGCCTTCGGTGAACCGGTATAAAAAGCGGTAGTCGGTCTGCGATCTCCAAGAAATGTAAGTCTACATTCCCGATGTCCCAGAAAGATTTCCGAGATGTTGTCTCCGGCATGCATCCTTGCCGGCCCCGGCCAAGTAACAATGCAAGTTCTCATCTCTAGTACGGGGATAGGACGCAGCAGCCGGTATATCCAACCGACTGTTCGGCGGCCCCGGAAAGATTTCCAGGGAAAGCTTACATGTGGCCAGACTGATTATAGTAGTTTTCCATTTTAGAGCTGGAGAGAGGTTGGGAATGCCCGGGCTGTCTGGGGGTGCCTAACCCCTTCCCCAATAGTACCCTGAGCCCCGTATCCAGTTGTCTCATGTTACACGATTTTACGTGATTCCCGTTGTTTTATCGTTTCGATGGTGGAAGGACACTTTCCCATCCAGTTTTCCTTGTTTTCTACCCAAAAATAAGGTGGCGACTTCGTTCAACGAGCCATCAACCACACGTGGTGATACGCTCTTACAAACACCTTTCAATTCTCTGTACCTCAGCCCATCCGCCGGCGGGGCCGGTGGAAACCCATGGGCTTCCGGGTGATAGCCGGATGAAAGAGAGGGTACACCATCTCAGGAGTACCAGGCCAGACATCGACCGGCAGCTGTCCACCTGCTCCACCAGCTGTCGCCTCATCAGTACCGACTACCGCCTCATCAACGTTGGCCATCTACTCACTGTCACCCCCGGACCTATCCGTCCAGCTACAGGGTATACAGGGAGATATCTCACTATGGGATCTACTTCGGTCCTCTACCGAGCACCGGGAAACACTCCTCAAGGCACTGCAGGTGGCAAAGGTAAACCAAGGTCTCACCCCCGGGGCCATAGAAGGAATGGTGGCCATGGTGACAGTCTCGTCCTTCATCTATTTCTCAGGCTTAGACCTCTCACCGGCTGGGACTGGCCATAACCTGTCCCTATACATCCGGGCAAAATACAAGGACCTATGCATCCCTTTGGTCATGATCGACGACAAGTCCGGGCTAAACCTGTGCCCACTACAAGTCCTGCACAAGTTGCAGATCAAAGAACAAGACTTGCTCCCCACTGACTGGGTAATGAGAGGTTTCAACGGCACTCTTGATGAAGCCAAAAGTGAGGTTGTCCTTCCCCTAGTCATCAGACCGGCAGCCTTCGAAGTTCCCGTGCATGTGGTGGACATTCCCCCGAGCTACAATCTCATCCTGGGCTGCCCATTTCTCCACCAAAACTCCATTGTACCTTCCACCCTGCATAGGATGCTTAAGTTCCTATGGAAGGGGGAGGTCATCATCATACTGGCAGAGAATTACTACCACCCAGGACAATCCATGGCTGCTGTGGCATCTTCCGGGTCAAAACACCCGATGCCGGAGCCGGCTACCACCTCACCACCAGGTCTCTAGAACCCAACCGCCTTCGACTATCTGTCCAGGTGCATGGAGCCTTGGGAGGACAACCCATAGCTAGACCAGGAGCCAGAAGACGGTTTGCTACGATTGTTCGGAGAATCTCTGGTATGCACCAGGGATCCAACCCTTCACCAATCTCCCTCACCATTGCCCATCCTACAGGGAAGAACATTGGAAATGGACATTGCGTCTGACTGGTTTGTGCAAGGAAAGGGGACAGCAAGGCTTGCAGGTCATCAACGTCAAGAGGCAAGCCTATTGGCTTCTGGGCGACTCACGCCGGAACCCGCTCCTTCAACAACGGGGCTTGGCATCCCACGCACAAGTGCGCCGGTAGATGCGTCCTCTGCAGCCACTGACTTGGCAACCCGACCAAGTCAACCAAGACTTGTCAATCATACCAAGTATCTCGCTCGGCACAGCGGACAACCGATCCTCCAGGCACCAGTCCGATCAGCCGAAAACCGTTAATTCTCAACAGGGGCACCGCATCATGGATTCAGGACAGCCAGCCTACTCAGCCTGGGCGACATCTTCTGCAAACAGAATACTGGCCCACATCACGGGGCAAAACTAGGGGCATTCTACCCCACCTCCGCCACAGTCACTCTAGCAGGTGAACGAGACCGGTTTGTTGCATTTTCGTCCAAGACTCCATCCGGTTTCCGCCTCCTATCCACCTGGCAGCCGGTTCCTCCCACCAGGGCAAAACTAGGGGCATTCTGCCCCTCACCCTCCTTGGATGCTTGGCGACCAGAGCAACAGATAGAACCCGACGGCATGACACCTCAAGCAGACGGGTACAACAAGTCCATCGCCGTCTCTTCTGAAGCATTCCCGAGGTTCACCGCTACCTCGAACCAGCAACCGGTCCACCTACCTAGCACTCAGCTGAAAGACCACAGGCACCGCTCCCGCCAGGTCCATCATCCAACACCCCTTCAACTCGAGGGTCAACAAGCCGTGGAAGACATTGACGACCCTTACCTGCAAAATCAAGGATCTGAAGAGGAAGGCCCATGGGTCCAACCACCCGAGTCTACTGGTATAACGTCTACTAACAAAATCGAACTTGTAAACCTTAGGGATGAATGCCATCGAAAAGAAACAAAAATTAGCAAAGAGGTGTCTGAACCCTACCGGCACCAACTCCTCACACTCTTGTGCGAATTCGTGGAAGTGTTTGCATGGGATTACAAAGACATGCCCGGTTTGGATGAACAGGTAGCGGTCCACCAACTACCCCTCAAATTGGGAGCCCAACCTATGAAGCAAAAAGTTCAACGAATGAAACAGGAATGGGCCCAGAAGCTGAAGGAAGAAGTCCACAAACAATTGAATGTCCGGTTCCTCTAGCCTGTCTTCTACCCGGAATGGGTAGCAAACATGGTACCCATCCCAAAGAAGGATGGGCGGGTATGCATGTGCGTCGACTATCAGGACCTCAACAAAGCTAGCCTCAAGGACGACTTCCCACTACCACACATAGATGTCTTGGTAGATGATGCCGCCAAGTATGGGGTATATTCTTTCATGGACGGATTCTCCAGATACAACCAAATCCTCATGGCAGAAGAAGACAAGGAGAAGACCACATTCACAACCCCTTGGGGCGTCTTCTGTTACAGGGTAATGCCATTCGGGCTCAAAAATGCCGGTGGTACTTAGCAAAGAGCCATGACCACCCTCTTCCACGACATGATCCACAAAGAAGTCAAAGTCTATGTCGACGATATGGTAGTGAAGGCGCACACTCACCAGTAGCATCTCAAGCACTTGAGAAGATTATTTGAGTGCCTAAGGAAGTACAAGCTTAGGTTAAACTCATCAAAATCAACATTCGGGGCCACTACCAGAAAACTCCTCGGCTTCGTCATCAGCAAACAGGGAATTGAGGTAGATCTCGACAAGGCAAAAGCGATCTTAGATATGCCTCCCCCATAGACAGAACAATAGATCTGGAGCTTATTGGGAAGGTTACAATACATCGGGTGCTTCATCTCATGCCTCACGCCGATTTGCAAGCCCTTCTTCAAGTTGTTAAAGAAAAATGCCAACTTCACATGGACAGCAGAATGCCAAGCCGCCTTCGACAACATCAAGCGACAGCTATCCCAACCACCGGTTCTCGTGCCACCTCATCCCAGACAGCCGCTCTTCCTATACATGTCGGTCACGGCTTCTTCCATGGGCGCAGTATTGGACCAGCATGATACAATCGGTAGAATCGAGCAGGCCATATACTACCTTAGTAAAAAGTTTACCGAGGTAGAGGAACGGTATGAGCTGATTGAAAAGTACTGTCTTTTGTTGGTCTGGACGGTCAAAAAATTGCGACACTACCTGGTGGTCTATTCGGTTTTGTTGCTTAGTCGCCTGGATCCCCTGCACTACCACTTCGACTAGCCGGCCTTGGTAGGTAGATGCGTGAAATGGCAAATGCTCCTTGTAGAGTTCGACATCCGGTACATATCCCAAAAATCCATGAAGGCCCAAGCCATGGCCGACCAGCTGGCACACCAGCCCCTGGCGAATTATCAGCCATTGGAGCATTCATTCCCAGATGAGCTTGTCTTCACCATTGACGGACCGAGTCCAGACCAGCCGGATCCTGACCAGTCGGAACCCCACATCCTGTACTTCGACAGAGCGGTCAACACCAAAGGGCATGGAGTGGGGGTCATCCTAGTGGATCCCCAAGGACGAATGCTATCCGTAGCCAAGCGGCTGCTCTTCGCATGCTCACAAAACGAGGCAGAATATGAGGCTTGTGTCATGGGACTACAACTCGCACTAGAACTCCGGGTCACCCATCTACGTGTATTCGGCGACGCCATGCTGGTAATCTCTCAAACCCTCAACAAGTGGAAAACCCGAGACCCCAAGCTCCAGCCGTACCAGGAACTCGTACTACGATTAGCGAGCAACTTTCGGTTCGTCCACTTCCAACACGTCGGTCGCAAACATAACCCATATGCGGACGCTCTGGCTGTCCTAGCATCTTGGGTAATGGTCATGGAAGGTCAGCGCATAGCCATAGAAGTCACAACACTTCACCATCTAGCCTACAGTGAGGACATCTACAGCCTTACGGAAGTCCCTAGGTAGGTAGACGCAAGACCCGTGGCTTTGCATCCAGCTAGCCGCCCCAGCAATTGGCAGATTGCCAACCAACACAGAGAACCGGCCTCGGTTGATGAACCAAACAATATAGACCCCAGGTCCCCAGATGGTGATCTGGAGAACTCACAACAAGAAGACCACCCCTGATATTCAGACATACAAACCTTCCTGGAGACCGGAGAGTTCCCATCAGAGGCTACCACCCAAGACAGACGTACGTTGTCAAGACTGGTAGCCGGCTATGTCTTCAGTAGGGGACAGTTCTACAAATGATCTCACAACTAGACTCTCCTCTGATGTGTAACCCAGCTCGAGGCACGTGTGATTATGCAGGAAATCCATAATGGTGTCTGTGGATCCCACATGAACAGGATCCTCCTGGCAAAAAAGATCATGCTCCAAGCTACTACTGGAGCACAATGAAGGCAGATTGCACCACTCACGTTCGTTGTTGTCACCAGTGCTAGGTACATGGAAACCTCATCCACGTGCCCCCCAAGGAACTGTACAACATGGCTTCCCCTTGGCCATTCTCCATGTGAGCCTTGGATGTGGTAGGCGAGGTCAAGTCGACAGCCACCAATGGACACCGGTATATACTGGTGGCCATCGATTACTTCACCAGGTGGGTGGAAGAGGCCTCCTACAAGACAGTCATGGCAGCTGCCACCTAGAGGTTCTTGCGCAACAACATTGTCACCCGGTATGGCGTACCCTTCGAGGTGGTGACCAACAATGGCACCAACTTTACAGCCAAGCAGGTCACGGGCTATCTCGAGCAATGCCATATCCATCACCTAAGGGCGTCCCCCTACAGACCACAGATGAACGGAGCGGTCGAAGCAGCTAACAAGACATTGGTCCGAATCCTCAAGAAGATGGTCCGAACGCACAAAGACTGGCACGACCACCTCTCGTACGCACTCTGGGCCTACCGGACATCCCTATGGTCTACCACTAGAGTGACACCATACTCGCTAGTATACAGGTCTGAAGCAGTATTGCCAGTGGAAGTAGAACTTCCATTCCTTCGCATCCTCAAGGAGGAAGCAGACTCCGATGACCAGTGGTCGGAATCCCGCCTTTCGCAGCTTGACCTCCTAGATGAGAGAAGGTTAAGAGAATTGGACCATGCCCAAACTTATCAACAAAAGATGGGAAGGGCTTACAACAAGAAAGTTTGTCCCTGGCTCCTCACGCCTGGTGATTTAGTCCTTCGTGCCATCTTCCCTACAAGTTCCATGGGAAAATTCTCCCCAAACTGGTGTGGCCCATACGTCATCACCAAGACCCTCCGTGGGGGGGGGGGGCACTTACCTTTTTGATGAAGCCACCCAACAAGAGTTTGGCCCAATCAATCTGTCGCAGCTAAAGAAATTCTACCCATAGACAACTCGACCGGAGACCATAGTGGTTTCTGCCTTCAAACCAACTAGCCGCCGGCTTCATGGACCGGCTCCCCCAAGGCCATGAAGGTCAAATCAACCGGGTATCAACGTGGCTGCCGCCTTCAGACAGGTCGGCTGTCGGCTCCTCATACCGACTCCCCACGGCCCCAAACAACCAACTTCTTCATCTGGGGTTTTACTCTGCTTCTGTGTACTACCCAACCAGTCGCCGGCACTTCCACCAGGAAACTCGCTATCTCCTCTAGAAGACCTACACCTCGGGTCAAAATTAGGGGCATTCTGCCCCTCCGTCTCATTTCATACACTCAGCAGTCTCCAAGGGTGAGACTCAATGGGCCAGCTCCCCACGATCATGAAAGATCAACTTGACCGGGTATGATAGCGGCCACCGCCTTCAAACCAACCGGCTGCCGGCTCCTCATACCGGCTCCCCAGTCCATGAAAGATGAGCTCGACCGGGGATCATCACGACCACTGCCCTCAGATAGGTCGGCTGTCGGCTCCCCAGGTCCACGAAAGACGTGCTCGATCGGGGATCATCACGGCTGCCGCCTTCAGACAGGCCGGCTGCCAGCTCCTCATACCGACTCCCCAGGTCCACGAAAGACGAGCTTGACCAGGGATCATCATGGCTGCCACCTTTAGAGAGGCCGGCTGCCGACTCCTCATACCGGCTCCCCAGGTCCATGAAAGATGAGCTCAACTGGGGATCATCATGGCTGCCACCTTCAGACAAGCCGACTGCCGACTCCTCATATCGGCTCCCCAGAGCCACGAAAGACGTACTCGACCGAGGCTCATCATGGCCGTCGCCTTCTGACAGGCCAGCCACTAGAGTCCCAGGCCAATGGCCTGCCAGCTGACCGAGAGGCCAACTCCCCATCGCTGTACGTGACAAGCACGTCACATATCCAAGAGGTTAGCCTTGGACAGGTATGCTCCTTTTCCTCGATAAATCCTCTCGCATGACTCACATGTCACACTATGCACGCACGATAAATAGATCCAGCTTTGCAGTCGTCCTGCCCCATTCACACCAGGAAGCCTGCGAACGACTAGGCCCTCATCCACGGCCTGTAACCCAATACTTACACACTCCACCATCCAACCGGCCAACCACCGGCTGCCACCTCTGACATACCTTGCAATCGCATCTACAGCCAGCGGTGGAATGGTTTGCAGTAGCAGGCAGCACATCCGATGCAAGAAGTGCTATCCAGACCTCTGGGACGAACTACCGACCCCAAGAGTGACACCAACCACATCCAAATTTCTGCATCGAAATCCCGAGCACCCGTCTTGTTTAACTCTGACAGCGCAGAAATGGAATAGGGTGAGTAATCCAGATTTGTCCTTATCCCCATGGTATTTGCTGATTCTGAGTGATTACGAAATACCAACGGGAGATCACTTCTCCCCTCGAATGAGTATCCAACATCCAATTTTTACCTAGCTCCAGTGCCACCTAACAATGAGGGGGGTCACAACCTTCAACTCCCTCTAGGTAAGGTATCCACCCTCGGACCCAGCCATGACAACGTCGGGTTATTTTGCTTGTCAACAGTACGTGGGGAGGGCTAGTAGTATTCTTTTATTCAGTATTCTTATTTCGATCTTCTATTTTTGTAATAGAAAAGAACAAAAAAAAATGAGAAGAAGAAAAGTCAGTGGCTAAAATCCTTCTTTAACAAAAAAAATAGAGAAAAAAAAAGAAAAAGAAGAAGAGAGAGAAAGAAAAAGAAAAGGAAAAGTTACTTGTTGCTAAGTTCTGAAAACACATGGAGTCCTGTGTAAGGGAAGGGTTGATTTTAGGATTCCGCCATCTATTGGCAGTCCAGTACCCAGCTTGTCGCGATTGACCAAGTATCCCCTTCTTTTAGGGCTTGGCAACCCATCGAAGTCCGCCAACACAACCGGGTGCCGGAACCCATTTGCCGACACCCATTTTCCCCCTTTTCTCTTATCCTAGGGCTTGACATCCCAGCTAAGTCGTCAACATTGGGCTTGGCATCCCTTACAAAAGACCTACTAGCAACTGCGCCCTCAGTAGCATTGGGATTAGCATCTCGCTGAAAGTCGCTTCCATCTCCGGGTTCCGATGCCCACATTTCTAGAACCCGCATAGTTCTATCTGTCATCTCTACAACCCCAGAGCGAACTTGTGAGGAAGAACTAGCATAACTATGGGCAGAACGATAGCTCTCAGATCTCTCCTCTCGACTTGTCTTTGTCGCTTGAGGGTCGCTTCCACTGGACAAGGGAACCACATTTCCAACAGTTGTCTTTTGACGTGAGGTGAGACACTTTTCATTCCCCTACAGGTCTGGATAGCACGATTGGGTCAGAACAGCTACCTTGCGCGGACTCCATCGCAGGCAGCCACCTAAAAACCCCTTTACAAAGTCAACAAGACGAAACATAGGAAAAAGAGTCACTAGAGAGTGTCCCAACTTTTTCACACAACTCACCACATATATTCACGGATAAAGGGAGGGAACAACACTCCCTCCTCACCTTTGGAAACTAACGTACAAGCAAGTGTGCAGGTAAACAAGCCAGTCGAATAGTTCAGCCGACTGCCACTTAGGAGACATGGACACATGAACCATAACCCGCAAGAGACGAGATGTCACGCGGAAAAAAGAGTGGGTTGCCGGGAAAATCAGTCGATCGCCACCCACTAGTCACGGCTACCCAGGGATGGTCAGCACCTCGATGCATCCCATGCTCGAACACTAACCATTTCCATGCAGGAACGAGGAAGGCTTGCCCATGCGCGCTGCCCAACTCAGACAGCTGGACACCCAGACCATAGCCCACACGAGATGAGATGTCACACGGAAAAAGAGTGGGCTACCGGGTAAATTAGTCGGCTGTTGCTCACCAGTTATGGTTACCAAAGAATGGTCGACACCTCGACTGCGTCCAATGGCAGAATACTAACCACTCCTCGCAGGAATGAGCAAGATCCCCCACCAACATATTCCGCAGGGACGGTGGCAAAATGTTAAGCCACTGTCACACGGGCCCAGGTGCCAGTCGGTGGACGTGCCCTGTAACATTTTTTGTGCGAGGCATGGCGACATGAAGAGGAATGGAAAGAGAAAGAAAAGACAGAGAGATGAAGTTGAAGGAGTCGAAGGAGAAGACGAGAAGAAGAGATGAAAAATTTCAGACGGCTTCAACTCCGTATTTATAGGAAAAATGGTCACCCGGATTCCACCAAGCAAGGTGGAAGTCGGTTCAAAAACTAGTTGAATGAGAATCGAAAAAGCTGAAACGATTCTTGACAACTGTGAAGGGTATGACTACTGCACGAAAATAAAGAAAGCTACACGAAAATCGAGGAAGCTGCACGAAAACCAGGAAAGCTAGAAGCAAACACGTGAAGTCTATCACATCACTACCTAGTTGTTGGCACCCACAAGGTGGCCGCTGCGCAATCAGCTGGCTAGGAACAAAATCGAGGGAAGTACGACGTGACCATTCACTACGCCGACGACAGCTTTCACAAAGCAAGCACATGAAGTCTGTCACATCACTACCCAGTTGTCGGCACACACAAGGTGGCTGCCGTGCAACTAGCCGACTAGAAGAAAAAAATCAAGGAAAGTACGACGCGACGATTCACTGCGCCAACGCCAGCTTTTGGATGTAGCATGCATGCACTCTCCACCTCATCACCCGGTTATTGGTACCCACAAGGTGGCCACCGTACGACCAACCGGCTAAACTCAACACCCCTTATGGCATCGCTCAGCTAGGTGACCGAGAGTGTAAGCCCAACTCTATTTCTTAACTAGCGACGGATGTTCACAAGGTATAAGGCCTCGCATGGCTTACCACTCACACATGGAGGGTCATTCAATCCTAGGATGTCAGTTTCCTTCCACCGAGGTCATACAACCTTGCCTAGGGGGGGGGGCATTTTGTTGACCCTCATGTGTAGACAGGTTGAATGGGCAGCCAACCAGCTCACCGCTAGCATGTCAGTAACCAACCCTGGCAACCGGCTCCCTGCTAACTCATGCGAAGACAAGTTGAACGGGCAGCCAACCGGCCCACCATCGGCATGTCAGTAACCAACCCCGGCTACCGGCTCCCTGCTAACTCATGTGAAGACAAGTTGAACGAGCAGCCAACCGGCCCGCTGCCGGCATGCCAGTAACCAACCCCGACAGCCAGCTCCTTGCTAACTCATGAGAAGACAGGCTGAATGGGCAGCCAACCGGCCCATCGCCGGCATGTCGGTAACCAATCCCGGTAGCCAGCTCCCCAGATCCCCCAACTGAGTAAACATGCTCCCTTGGGGGGTGGCCGGGTGGAACCAACCGGCCAACTACCGGCACACCGGTAAAGCACCCTGGTGGCCGACCTCTAACTCTCCCACTAACGTGCAGGTCCATTCATGCACCTAGTCTGACCTCCGGGTTAAGCATGCAGCAGCCGAACTCCTAGCTATCACAAGGTTCCGGCTATCCACTACAGCTGTTTCTCCTAAAACACCAACTGAAAGCTTCTGGCGGATCCCGATCCTAACCAGCCGGCTTCTGCCTATCACAGGGTGGCTGCCAGCTAGCTACCTAAAAAGGCAAGTCGAATCAATTAGAAAGATATGACGAGATTTAACCACTTAAATCTCGCAATTAATCAATCACGCCAACCACGTAATTGAACCGAGATATGCGACGGCTTCTATCTTTGGATCCCCTCAAAGAAGGAAGGTAACCCGTTATAAAAAGAGGGCCTCCCCTTCCCATGGAGGCATGCTTTCACCCCTTGGAGAGGATGCCGGTTGGAGGTTCTAAAAGAGGAGAGCCGCTCGGAGCCTCAATGCCCTCTTGCCGCAACAGAGCGAGGACTTCCGATCACCGCTGACGACTCCCAGTAAGTCTACCCTCCCGATGCCCTGGAACGGCTTTCGGGATGACACCATCGGCATATATCCTTGCTAGTGGTGGCCGTTCGGGCGTACGAACATGTACAACCTGACGGTTCCCATTTTTCCGGGAGGTGTAAGTCTACCCTCCCGATGTCTCGGAAAGGCTTCCGGGATGACGCCACCAGCATGCGTCCTTGCCGGCAGCAGCCGTTCCGGCGTACAAGCATGTATGACCCGACGGTTCTCGATCCTCGGGAGGTATACGACTATCCTCCCAACGCCTCGAAAAGGCTTCCGGGATGACGTCGCCGACATGTATCCTTGTCGACATCGGCTGTCCGGGTATACGAGTATGTATGCCCAAGCAGTTCCCGGTCACCGGAGATTTTTCCGATCCCCTGGAAAGACTTCTGGGATGAGGCCAGGCATGGCCTGACTAACTATCGTCGTTTTTCGTTTTTAGAGCCAGAGAGAGGCTGAGATTTCCCAGGCTATCTGGGGGTGCCTAACACCTTCCCCAATAGTACCCTAAGCCCCATATCTAGTTCTCTCATGTTTTGTATAGCGTTACAGGATTTCACATTATTCTCGCGATTTTATTGTTTCGATGGTGGAAGGATACTTCCCCATCTAGTTTTCTTTGTTTTCTACCCAAAAATAAGGTGGCAACTCCATTCAATGAGCCATCCACCCCACATGGTGATGCACTCTCAAAATCAACTTTCAATTCTCTGTACCCCGGTCCATTCATCGGCAGGGCCGGTGGAAACCCATGGGCTTCCAAGTGATAGCCGGATGAATGAGAGGGTATAGTGAACAACATGGAATTAGATGGGAAGTAAGGGTGGAAAGGAAGAATAGAATTCTAATGAATTCTGTTAGATGTATGTTATCACATTTTGGTCTCTTCAAGGATTTTTGGGAGAAAGCTATGTTAAAAGAAAATTATATTTTGAATAGAATTTTCACCAAATATGTTTTGGATATACCTTATGAATTGTGGACCGGAAGAAAGCCCAACATGAGTTATTTAAGGAAATGGGGTTCTGTAGCCCATGTACTTATTCTTGAACAATTAAGGGATAAGTTGGAATCTATAACACTTAAATGTAGATTTATTGGATATTGTGAAAAATCTTTTGGGTATAGACTTTCAACAATGAAAAAGGAATCATTAAATATAGAGATGCAACTTTTCTAGAAAATGTAGAAGAAAAGGATGAATCTAATAATGATAAGGAACTTTTATTGGTGTTAGATGATTTATTCATTGATTCAATGGAATTGACTCCTGGAATTCGGCGGGAGGAATGCATTGAGGAGATAGATGACCCCATGGAGATTGTGGGTGGTCATGGACATGTTCAACGGAACATGGAAGATCATAATAATCCACTAGCTCCCATTGGCAATAAGAGATTGAGATATCAACCTTCTTGGATGAATGATAAGAGATTGAGATATCAATCTGATTTTTCATTAAGATCATTCTACGTATTCTTCAACATAGTCTTATTTTTCTTCTTCTTTTTCTTCAAGTAGTTCTTCCTTCTTCTTTGTGAAGATTGAGGTTTCATTTCCAAGTTTTGTTTAATCTCTTATTAAGCTCTTGTAATTTCAATTAAGATTTGTGTGTCTTCCTTCTTGACTTCATCTTCATTTCTTGTTTCTTTCATTTGCTTTTCAACACTTCTCCAAGCATCATAAGAAGTGCTACACTCAAAAACAAGGTTAAACTTTTCTTCATCCAAAGCATAATATATGATATTCAAGACCATAGCATCTAAGGAAACAATTTTCTTATCATTTTCATTCATAAGTATATATGGCTTGTTTAAACTTGGTGAACTCTGTTTAACAATATTCCACAAATCAAGATTCACAGATTTAAGAAATACAGTCATTTCTCATTTCCAAAACTCAAAATTCAAAATATCAAACATGGGTGGTCTATTAATATCATGTCCCTCTTGTATTTGAGTGGCCATTTTGTTTTTGTGATTGTTAGATCAACAAAAATAACATGCCTCTGATATCAATTGTTAAGATTGATCATAGCCACTAGAGGGGGTGAATAGTGATTTTTCAAATTTAAATAAATTTTGTACGAATTGTTTACTAAAATTCAAAGTAAATGAAATACGAACGATTAAAACGATACGAGATTGAAATGAGTAATTCGAAATAAAATTGAGTACGAATTTCAAAACAAAATAACGTGCGTATAGTCGATTCAATGCAGAAATAGTAATGAGAATGCTAAAATAAAAGCACATAGAGAATTTTTAGGTGGTTCACTAACTAGCTACGTCCACCCCCAAACTTAAGAAACTTAAGCCAAGTCTAATCACTATTAAAACTATTATAAATTGAGTGTTTAAGGTCAAATACCCAACCAACAACAACAAGGGTTTGTGGTCGAACCCTCCAACCAATCAACATAGGAGTTTGTGGTTGCACTCCCCAACCAACCAAGGATTTAGGTTTAATCCTCCAACCAACCAAGGATTTAGGTCGAATCCTCCAACCAACAAGGATTTAATGTTGAATCCTCCAACCAACAAGGATTTAATGTTGAATCCTCCAACCAACAAGGATTTAATGTTGAATCCTCCAACTGACTAAGGATTTAAGGTTGAATCCTTCAACCAACAAGAGTTTAAGGTCAAACTCTTCAACCAACAAGAGTTTAAGATTGAATTCTTCAACCCACCACTCCAAAAGGAGTACCCACGTGTGTTTAGGTCGAACACACGTCAAACCAACAAAAGAAAACCAAAATCAATCCCTTTCAGAATAATCATAGTGAATTCACCTCGAAGGAGCACAGAAATCAAACTTTAAGTTTATGCACCTTGAAGATCTCCTCCCACCGAAACATGAAAATCCCTTGAACCGAGTGTGAGACATGAGCACCAGAGCCATGAGAAGGAAAGTGAAACTTCGTGAATGAATGGTGTGTAAAAGTGATGAATTGAGCTCTTATTTAAAGATGCAAACTTAACTTAAAACCAGTCAAAATTCGTTATAACGATTTTAAAATCGTTATAACGTTTCTCAATCTTACCATATAATTTCAACTGGATCATTGCACCGAAGGCTTGTTCTGAAAAATTTGTTATAACATTTCAAAAATCATTATACCGAAGTCACTTCTGTAAGTGACCGTCAGATATTAGTCGAATGGTTCAGATCACCGGCGACGTGTGTACCCTCAATGAAGTAAGCTCGTTGACGCAATGTCAACGTCATCTTCAACAGACCTCAAAAATGGCTCTGCAGCCACCCAAAGAAGTCACTTCTATGGGTGGCCATTGGATGGATGGCAGATGGTGGAGATGAGTGATGGGAAAAGCAAAGAGTGAAAAAAAAATTATCACCGATTTCACCCACGCAAAAGCAACCCTTTTATTAACTGCAAAAGAAAACCCTTTTCACCTGCGATTCCTCTTTCCAAAGCAACCCTTTTATTTTAACGTAAAAAGAAAATCACATTTCACTTACAATTCCTCTTCCCAATCGTCTTCCTGTTAATTCCTCTTCCCCAATCGCCGAATGAAACACGAAACCACGCCATTTAGCATTGGATCTAACAACAACTTAGAAGTGTGCTTTCATGTTATTTGAAGTTGATTTATTAAGTGCATTGATTATAGTTTAATTTAACATGAATGAAAATTTATTAGAAGAAAAATGTTAGACCGACATTGTTTAAGTATCAAGTGCATTGATTATAGTTTAATTTAACAAGAATGAACATCTATTAATTAGTTATGAGTTAATTTACAGTTATCATTTTAATATCTAGAAATGACGAAAGGTTAGTGGAATTAATAAACTATTAATTACCTTAAATATTTCAGTATACGGTACAAAGTAAAATATTAATTGATGGTAATTCTGTTTTATTACATGATACAATTACGAAACTACCATTTTCAAAATGGTAATTGCATGAGTTTGTCCTTTATTTTCACGGAAGTTCTGCAAATCAATTAATTGAAAATACTTGAATAAGTTCTAATTAATTACTTTTATTTATGTTGATTTAATGATGAACTAAACTACCATTTGGTAACTAAAGCAACCCACAGAAGACATTTAGGGTAATAAGCATAATATATTTCAATCATTGAAACATTTAAATCAAAAAACAACAATATGATTTAATATCTGATTCGTATGAATAATAGCAAGTATAATGGCTTAAACAGGATTATTCTAAAATGCAAGGGCTTGACAACTTGGAGTTCAATATTAGAATGAAAGGGTTGCCTAGCCATCCCAATGGAGAAGGAGAAGGAAGTGCAAGTCCATACCATGCTATGGAATTTTCTTCTGAGGATGATGCACATAATTTTTATAATGCATATGCAATGAAGAAATGTTTTGCTATTAGAAGAAGTTGGTTCAGAAAATCAAAAAATAGTGGACAATTAATAGCACGTAACTTTGTTTGTTATAAAAAGGGACATAAAGACATGAATGACAAACATTGCCTGGGAAGAGATGTGAGAAAGCAACGAGACATCTAAGAGGGTTGTCCTGTAAGGTTTTATATTGTATACAATGAATTAAATATATGAGTTGCTCAGAGATTTGTCAAGGAGCATAATCATGTTCTTGCATCGCTTGCAAAATCAAAGAAGCTAAGATCTCATAAGAAAATATCATCTACATCAAAAGGGTTACTAAATACCCTATTAGAATGTGGCATTTAACCTTCCAAAGTCACAAGGATCCAAATTATTTCTTTTGTTTTAAATTAGATGAAGATCACACATTCAGAAGTGTCTTCTGGGCTAATGGTAGAGCTCGTGAAGTATATATGAAGTTTGCAAATATGGTTGTTTTTGACACCACTTATAGGACCAATAATTTTAACATGCTTTTTGCACCATTTACTGAAGTAAATTACCACAAGCAGTCTACATTGTTTGAGTGTGCTTTACTAGTAGATGAGACAAAAGAAACCTTTCATTGGTTGTTTACTACATTCCAAATTTGCATGTATGACAAAAATCCAAAGACCATCATTATAGATTAAGACCATGTAATGTGTGTAGTTATTCCTATAGTTTTTTCAGATTCTGTACATCGTTACTATTCTTGGCATATTGGTTGAAATGTCATTAGTCATGTCCCAGAGATGCACACTGATGTGAACTTCAAGGTTGATTACAATAAATGCGCACGGCTGGCGATCTCCTTGGTAGCGTGGAAATTTGTATTTTTGAAAAATATAAATAATTATAAAAAATAATTTATTTTTTTATTATCATTTTTCATATATTTTAAAAATACAAATTTTCAAATCTCAAACCTCAATTATTAAAATTTGGTCGATAATACGTCAAAAAAAATTTGTTGAGAATAAATTTTCAAATAAAAAGAGATTACACATTGATAATGACTTTTTTCATTAAAATAAATTTTATCTATTCAATGAATTTCAGTTACCGTTAAGGAGTGTTATGAATAAATCTTATCTTATCATAATTTTAACACAATATAATTGTTAGGAGTGTTATGTTGCGTATACAAGATCCATTTAAGTGTCATTAGATCCGTGTAATAAAATCTTAATGATAACTATCACAAAGTGATATCTTACCATACAAGAAGTTAGATCTAAAATTTCACTAATACAGTGAAATTATCTTAAAGTAATACTTTTCAAAAAGAAAATCTAATGATAATTTAGGTAAAACTCTGGAGTTCTTCATTAGGGTTAATTCCTTCATGTTCTAGGTTCTTTCCGGATGTCATTTTGTTTGCATGGGTTTCACCTCATTTTAAGATTAAAATAGTTTGTATCTTTTAGATGAATTTTTTATGTTAAACCTCTTCCAAATCACTTTTGATAAACATTCGTTTCCTTTATTAAATATCTATGCTTGTATTAATAAAGTTAAATGTAACATTTGTTACATCCCCTAGCACAAAATAAAAGAAAGCTATCAAAAAAGAATAGATAGTTACTCATGTAAGGGAGTATTTTTAATTTTAAATATAGTCAATAAAAGAAAATCTACCCTACAAACAAATTATTATTAAAATACAAGTGGAGTAAAAACGTATGAGTTGAATTTTTCCCAAGACACAAGTCAAATAATCCTATTTATTAACAAATTTTTCCTTAATTAAATTTGACATATGACTTTTCATGCACCATCCTACTTGAACAGATGAAGAAGTCTTGGACGAACTACAAAATCAAAGACGTTTGGAATGTCAATATCGGTTAATTGTGAAATAATGTTAATAATGTAATAAACAAATGGAGAAGTCTTTAGTCAAACACATTTGAAATGTCTGCATGGATTTTTTAATATAAAGTGTAGAATTGTAATACGTACCGTTAATGTTAAGTATAATAACAAAAGAGTTTCATGTATCATCTGTAATAAACAAACGGAGAAGTCTTACATATATAATTAAGCAAGAAAGTCAAATCCGTTTGGGATGTCAATATATATCCATTAATTAATTGTGGAATATAATGTGCAGAATTAATTAATTGTAATTTTATTAATTTTTAAGTATTATAATACATACAACAGTTTCTACGTGCACACAATACTTAAAATGTAAATTACACGAATATATATATAAGTTTATGCAAATTTTTTTATTTTTGAAAGTAAAACTTAACAATATATATGCAACATTTGATCTAAAAAATAAGTTATTATGTTGAGATTTCATTGTATTTCGAATTT
>JAMKPZ010015475.1:0-23405 GCA_024699675.1 Amphibolis antarctica | reverse complement strand
TGCGTCATTCCGTCGTCACGCATCAATGGTTTACTTTGGTCTGTGTGTGGTTTTTTTTTTTTTTTTGGGTTTAATTTTGTGACGATGCTTCTGCATTTTAACGGCGGTGATCGATGTATCTCCCTTATCACTGGTTTACTTAATGTTTGGAGGCCTTTCTCGGTATTGTAATATAATTCTGTAATATTTTATAAGTTGAATATCTGAATGTAACATACAGACCAAACTTGAGGAATCTGTGGTCTATAAATCATTACCTACAATGTAAACAGAGCACTTATTATGCTGGATTGTCATGGATTTGATTTGTACGATGCACACGTAAGAATTTACATAAAATTAACATAATATCAGTGAACTGCCCATACACCTATCGAATAAATAACACAGCATGACAGGAGCTACAATGCGTACCATTCATCAGCCTCTTCTACCGCGAAGAGTGGACCAGAGAAGACCATGACCTTTACAAGCAAAACCAAAGCACTGTCTGGACAGTAGGACCGGTACTAAAACTTTTAGGAGTTGTGGAGAAAAAGAGTGAGAGGGGTTTTGGAGCATTTTTCGGTGCATGCTTTGTGCAGCACATGAGGTTCGACAGAGAAGGAAAAAATGGATCACTTTGGCGAAGGGGAGAGGGGCCTAAAAGGAAAAACAGCTGTAGAGCAACTTCAAAGGAATCTCCTATTTTCCACAGGCAGTGGAGCACAAGCGTCAATGCCAGCCCACGCCAGAGAATTGAGTTACCGACCAGTGACATGATCAATGGTCTTGTTAGACTAAGCATTTCAAAAGATATTCTCACATGTACCAGAACCAGAGCCTTACGAATAAATGCAGAAGCATGGTAAACAGTGAGTCAAATCTAATATTTATAAAACTCCAACTTCACAAGATAATCATGATACCCACAAATCCAACGATACAACTTTCTCCTTCTTGCTACGTGCATCTGATGGCTTCACTAAAGACGGTATGTACCATGCTATCAAGTCATCCAAATCCAAGGAAAATTATGAACAACAATATTACCCAATAAACATCAAAAATTCAGAGATGAAGAGGAATGCCCCAACCACTGATGAGGAGGGCACAGTGGCATGGCCAACCTAGTGTGACTAAACTACTCCAAACTAGGTGCCACCTCAGTTGGATTGCCTTCAAAAACATCAGAGGTTGAAGAATCTGGTTCTTCTAATAGTTCCTGGGATTGAATTGACTCTTTGTACACAGGAGTTTGCTTGAAGTCTGTAGCCCCTTCATTGTACGTGGCAACTGCTATTCCACAGGCAATAAGCTGAGAAATGAAGGCCATCATTAATAACAAGGAATTTTATTTGTATATATATGTAAAATTACACAATACATCTGCATGCCATATTAGTGAGAAGCTTAACTTTTTTCAGAATTATTGCCTATAAATCCTCATGATAAAATTTCAAATGAATTTGACAAAGTAGAATGTGATGGTTTTAATTCCTAATGAAATATGGAATAAAAAAATGTTAACACACCTGTCACTAACGCAAATGACAAAGCAAATGAAGTTTGTTTTTGAAAGGTACAAATGAAGTTCACTCACGCATTTAAAATTTCTGTTAACAATCTTACATACAGTATATTTCTAGCAAAGAGCTTCTAAAAGTTGCATTCAAAGCAAAAAAAACCCATGAGAATATGATGAAACACATTTTTTTGATATTTTCAAACTAAACTTATTTGGGAATGGTCACACATTGAAAAATTTGGAGAGAAAAGTACATATATACTTAATTAGTTTTACAATAGATGCTGATATTTCAATATCACTTGATAGGCCTAAAAAAATTATTAGCAAGGGAAAGGATTGGAATATTTCCATGTTGGAAAAAGTAGAGACGAGTATTATATAGATATACTATAGATATAGATATGCAATGCAATCTATACAGTGATAATATAATTCACACGAACAATGTAAATAATTAAAAAGGAAATTATAAAATTAATGCTTCATCAACTTCCAGCCAGCTTAGACTCCCCCATAAACACTCCTTAGAAACCCCTGAAACTCATTCATCAAAGTTGCTGCCATCGTCAACAAGCTTGGTGAAAAATGTGGGGGAAGGGGATGGAAAGGAGGAACGTGATTCAGGGTTTTTACATGTGCTTCAACTTTTATATTTAAGCATACATGGAACTTAGGTAAATGAATCTTAACAGACTCATAAACCATATACAAATAAATAAAATAATACTAAAAACAAGCCTAGGCTTTGGCATGACGCTCATCATAGTGCCCACTACGGGCAGCCTAAAACCCTGGTGAAGGAGTGCCCAGGCTACTATTTCAACCTTGGTGTCACCCATATACAGGTAAATGAATCTTAACAGATTCATATAAACGTATACATATAAATAAAATCAGACTAAAAAATGCCTAGGCTTGCCATGGTGCTCACCAAGGATGCCTTGCCACCTTAGGCAGCCTAAAGCTAAAGGTGGAGTGTCCAAGCTCCTATTTCTGTATTGTAGGCAGGTTCCATGAAAAGCCCAGTGAAAGGTCTTGCTTACTCTCTTCCTACTCACGAAAATACCTCCCATACCTAATCCATCCCCAATCCCACCATCATCATCATCTCCATCTCTCACCTTGTTTCCCCTTCCTCCACCATCACCACTGCCACATTTCTCATATGCAATTTCTTCTACGGCAGACCTGAATGCAAAACATATGCATCTCCTTAAATAGTCCCAAGCCTTGGCTTTTCACAAACACCAACTATCAAAACCTTATGTAGTTCTTTGATCAAACAAACACATACCAAAGCCCTCATCCATGCATATCTTTCCTTCAAAGCATCCATCAAGAAAAAGTAAAGCATTGTCAAAGCTTGAGGATGGCAAAGCCATTGTCTGTCAAATGTGTCTTCAAACTTCACCCATTGAAATTTTCTGCTGCTTCTAGTAAAACCAAGTTTAGTGACTGCAGAACTCATTTGAAAAGACTAGAACTTTTTATTTCAATGGCAATCTGTATGCCCTTTCTAAGCTGATCCAGGTTGCTCATAAACATGTATGAAGAAGCCATTCAGAATTGCTCTGCACATGAAGAAAGTTTGGTTCCCACAAAAGATTCAAACAATGCAGTAACTGCATAGACCACATTTGCTGCAGATAGCTTTGAAGAGTATCCATGCATTCCAAGAAAACTTCTATAATAAAATTCAGTTAGCCCTAATCAGGTAAGGAACTTTCAAGTGCATCCATCATTTGCTTTACATCCATACTCATTAGTATCAATCATGACAACGATTTTTTTAATGGAGATCGTGACTTCACCGTCATTGGCAAAAAGGATCAAGGAACGGTTAGCTACTGTGTAGAGGGATTCAATTGTGACACTGTTGATGGTGAAGGGCCTAGACCAAGGCAAAACTCATGAAGGAGTTTGAGAAGCTAGTGGTGAAGGAGATATTGTGATGATCCTAGTGTCTAATAGGATGTTCATCAAGAACTTGTATGCATGGGTCATGTTTAGTGTGCATGTACAAGATGCTAGAGGAGGAAGGTTGGCCAAGAACAAAACATTACAGGTAGATCAACAAATAGCACAAAGTTCTATTTTTTCTATTGATGTTAGCGGAAGAACTTGGAGTGGAGAAGAAGAACAAAGATGGAGGAGAAGAACTCAAATGAAGAACAAGAAGGAAAACAAAAATAGAGAGATGCCGCAGCAATATGAAAGAATAATAACTAAAGAAAGAGAATAAGAAGATCAAGAAGACGAGGACAATTTAGCCATTTCATGTGTAGGGTAAGATGGTGAGCTGGGTTATGTTAGACATTATAATAGGAATGACATTTAAGCATAACATTGGAATTTTGAAATGGAAAGTTGATAAACAACTATTTTACAATGATAACATGATGTTTTACAATGACATAAAAGTAATAATCCTTTTATTACTAAATGATTGCAGATACATGATAAAAATTTTACAATCGTCTTAAAATTCATCAATTTTTCTTCCAATTTTAATCATTGATTTTTAAATGAACGAAAATGATAACAAATACAATCCATATTAGCTTGAAACATGAACCTTTAATAAATAGTAGATATATCATAGATTAACTAATTATATAATTCTATTAATAAATTTTACAAATAAAATATTAAAAAGTAGCACCAGTAGGAAAAAGTTCCTCGTGTCGCCACTAGGGAACTTAAGTGAAAAAAAAATCACATTCTCATCAGGACAGAAACTACTCAAAAAAATCACTTATTCTGAGTAAGATATTCTCCTGAATGCTATAGTTCCTCCTCATATTTAGGATTTTTACAGAAACTACTCATGGTTTCTGGTTATAATGAAGGACAAAGACAAACTAGCTAAAGAAAACTTCAGCTCCTATTATAAATCATCAGCAAACTATCCAAACATTCCTCATCCCAAATTCCATATCAACGCCATTCATCAAGCAGAACTGCAATGCAAACAAATCAATTAGAAAAGCAACGCTTCCAGGTGAAAAAACCAACTTCTCCACATCCACGATTAATCCAAGCAGACTAATCCACAAAGACGTATAAATAAAAAAAAGAGAGCCAAACACAGCCTTCTCTCTCGTTCTTTTCACCAAACATAATCAGAGAAAAAGGGGGAATTCTACAGAAGAAGCAACTAAGAATGAGGCATCATGTATAAATCATTACCGCGAAGGCGATGCCAAAGGCCCAGAGATACTGCACGAAGAAGCCAAGAGCATCCCACCGAGGGCCCACGAAGAGTGTAGGTCCCTGCCCTGGAAGCTCCGGCATGGGCCCCGTGCTCATCTCCACTCCCCCCATCTCCCCTTCCAAGTAAGGCGGAGGGGTATCGTCCGGCCCCCCCATCCCACTCTCCCCTTCATCACCCTCCCGCTGTGGTTTGGTTGTTTGCGAACCCCCACCTTTCCTCTCCCTTTTCTCCAGCCTCCTGGTGCGGGAGGAGAGGCCCTTCCTGGCGCGGGCTACCTGGGGTCTTCCACGGGCACCAGCTTGGGGGGAAGAGGAGGAAGGGAAGAGAAGGAGGGAAGGGAGGCTCCCTGCGAAAGGTGGTGGTGCGTTGGGGTGGTGGCTTCTCGTCGATACGCAGGTATTGCTGCCAAGTCCCATGCTCATGAGAGCCATTTTTGGAAGGAAGGAAGGAAGGAAGGAATAGAGCGCGCAGGAGGAGGAAGAGACGACGATTACAGTCGAGAAGATAAGAGAAGGGGGGAGACTGGAAAATGACGTGTGGTAACAAACCGTGAAAAAAGAAAAATTAACAAACTGTGAAAAAAGAAAAATTAGCTCCCTGGAATCTAGTTTGGTCAAATTTTACGGTGTTTTTTTTAATAAAATTTTTTAATTTTAAATACTATAAAAATTTAAGAATTAAATATTGTTATTAAATAAAATTTAATTTTAAAGTGAATTATAAAATAAAAATTTGTATGTAAAAATTTGAGTAATAATCGTAAAAATTTGTACAAATTAAAGTTGAAGTTTAGATTGTTTCCAACTAAAATTATAATACAATTTATGCTTATACACATTTTTTCTGCTCTTCGTTACACTTTGTCTCAATGTACATTTTGATGTATGCTACAGTAACCGAAGAGGACTTTGACTTTTTTTGGATTTCTTATTTTTAAGTCGACATAATTCACAAGATAATTTTTTATTTTATTTTTCTATCTAATAGTTACAGTAAAAATCTTTACTTTTATTCTATTATTTGTTAAAATATATACTTTATATAATAAAAATCTCTATAAATCTTATTTTTAAATGAAACTCATGTAAAATTACCATGTACACCTACAAGGTGAATGTAAGAATACATTATATACAATTAAAAATTGAATCATGTCAAATCAAGTCAATACAATTTAACATGAGCTCAAATAAATCATACTTAAGTTACTTATTGAAAGATCAAACGACCTAACTTAATATGAATAATGTCTGAGTCTATAAAAAATTCAAACTATATCAATATAACATTGACATCCCTATCTAATTGGATAAAACTAGGTTCATCTTAAGCAAGTCATTTTTGATAATTTACAGAAAAGATTGCCGTGTGAAGTTGTTTGCCTAATATATTATATAATAGATTATAACATGACATACAACCACAGGTAGAATTATTTCTAATCCTATTATTTATTCACTTACTTTAAGTTACCTCATTCTTACCCGTCCATTTACTCATAAATCTAACATCAATAAAGATAAGAGTATATTTACGTACGGATCATATTTCCAGGCACATACAATTACTTGCTAATGGAACATTGTAGCATAACTTGACAATCAACTAGATGCAAGTACAGGTTCTCCCACACAAACACGGATTTGGGCATTGGCTTTTATTTTATCGAAGAATTATTCAATTTGAGTATTGAACATTTGAAATTAAAATTTTTTATTAATGCGTGATGTACTTTATAATTTTATAATTTTTAATTTAAATTTTATTTATTTAAATGGTATACAATATTTATCTTTATTTTTTACTATATATCATAACTATTTATAATAACATTTATCAATCACCTTTAACAACTACTTCAAAAACCTAAATATACTAATTTCACCGTTTAAACAAATAATACCTTAAAAAAAAGTAAAATAGGCAGGACCATGCCTCCCATCCGATCCTTCAAAAATGTCTTCTTATCCGTGCCCCACCCATTTCATAAATCGATAATATTTTTGTTCCATGTCTTCTTGACCGGACATTCTTTTCCTACGATCAGGGCCACCAGGAAAGACAAGCTACAGAAAAAAAACAAAATCTATATGTATAGAAACCATGGGACTTGAGAGCTTAATGCCTTTTCTTTTTCCCATTTTTCTTTCCCTTCCCCCTCCCTTTCTTCTTTCTTTTGTTCCATTTATGGTCGCCAACACTTTCAGTATTCCTGGGCTGTTTTGGTTTCAGCAGATGCTTTACATCAAGGACTCCCCCCTTAAAGTGGCCCTCGCTGGTCTTCAGCACCATGTCTTCGGCTCTGCGCTTCTGTCTACCCTTTTCCGACTGTTGCTTCACGAAGTGTCCAAGCACCAAATCCTGCACGCGCAATATGTCACACGGGAACGATCACAAGTGTACTACATATGAAAACAGCAACAAGAGCCAAATCAAAAAAATGTACCTCTGCTAACTTCTTTTGTTCTCTTTGTTTCTGTTTTTTCATCCGTGGTCTAGCTAAACTCAAGGCCATCTTCTCTTTCTTAAGAGGCTGACAATAGATTAATGTTTAGCGGCAACTCCCACTTCCAAGAATATAGAGAATCTCAAGTCATCAGCAAGTGAGTTACCTTGCCACCTAGTTTAACTACTTTCTGATCCTCAAGCTTCTTCCGCTCTTTCCAGCTCATATTTGAGGAAGCTAGGAAACCAAGTGAAAATACGTCAGAACTGTGATGCCAACGTGAATGGGCATTAACTTTTAAATGCATTACAGGAACTAAGTATATCAACTAAGAAAACCATGTGCGTATTCTTCACCTGTTATAAAACGACCATTTCACAAGATACACAACGTTTGCTGTGATTCCCACGTTAGAGTTGACATTCATGACAGTCCCCAAAAGATGCAAGTCATAACAAAATTTTTCGGTTACAAGCTACAATGTCAAATCACCACTTCTGATCATCAGAACCACCCATTCAGTAACAAGTGTCATCCACTTCCAAATGTAGCAGTTACAACTGATTTTTTGCACACATGTACCCAAAAGATAATTTGTTGGAGTGTAATCCAAGTGCAATAAAAAAGCAAGAGGACAGTATTGCACACCTTCTCTCAAGTTTAAGAAGAGGACTAAGAGAGTCTTGTGGGATAGTTTTATACTTCTATTAGGTAAAAAAAGTTGGTGGTAGAATAAAGATATGCAAAAGATAATAAATTAAAAGAAAACTATAAAACCTATCATAAATGTAGAAATGATGAAAAATTAAAGAAATATAAGCTAACAAAATTGTTAATGAAGCAAAAAATCAAGTATATAAGTTATTACAAACATTTTGTTGTACCATAGAAAACTCCTATATGAAAAATTTAGGTAGCAATATAAAGGATACAGACCATAATTATTTTAGAATAATTAGCAACTTAAAGGTAAAAGATATAATTAAGAAAATAAAATGTGGGATATGTTATTGGTTCAAATGGTTGGATTGATGAGGATACACTAAAAAATAAAAGGAAAATCTATAAAGCTAATATTCGCCCGACTTTCCTTTATGGTTCAAAATGCCAAGTTGTAAAGCATGAAGTTAATGTTGCAGAGAAATGCTTAGATTGATGAATAGCAATAATAAAAGAAACAAATTTAAAAGAATTATTAGAAATAGGGTAAGGGATTTGTGCAATACGGAATCTAGTTGAATGCTTAAGATATGGAAGGTTCAAGAAAGATTTAAAAATATTAAGTTGTTTATGCAAGAGGGAAATTGGAGGAAAGTTGAGTAAACCTTCCCAATTATACATATATCAAATTTTGGTCTATTCTCTACCCCCCTATGAAAGATTCGAAAAAACTCTCTCCCAACACCATCACTCTACCCCTCACAAAAACCCTCTCACCCAAGAGTCTTCTACAAAAACCCTCTCACCCAAGCTGGTCGAAGGATGTGTCGCCCTCTTTCATGGTGCAACCAAAGAAGCCTTTTGCACAACACACCTCTAGCTACACCCACAATGTTCCATCATTCCGCGTACCTCTTGAAGTAGCCCTCCCTCAAAACAAGATGTGAGGAGGTAGTGACATCGACTGAGGGCAGTTTCTAATGCAAGGAGGACAAGGGTGTTCGCCTCTAACTTGATTGAGGGGAATTTCCGTCACTGGTAGTCATTCAAAAAAAAGCCTTACCTTCGATTTTCCATTCTGGTTTGTCGTTTTGAGGTGAGCTCCAATATTCCGTCCAGGATTTATAAGCCTAAATTTTTTGAGGTGATTTAATTTTTTGAGGTGATTTGTTAATTTTTTGAATGGTTCTGTTGATTTTAGCTATTAATCAGTTTATGAGTAGATCAGTTGATTTATGTCTAGATTTTTTGCTTATTATAACTCTATTACAATATTTTCCCTCACTAAACTCTATACCTTTGGTATAAGAAACACTCTATAATGATTTGTTGATAAGTTTCTAACAAATTTTGGGTTTACCACAAATACCCTTATTTTTTTCGACTTTCTGTCATATTTTAAAACTTTCTATTCTGATGGATTTCACAACATTCTAAAATTTTATTTTCAACAGGTTCTAGACCTTAGAGGTTGCATCAATCAAATATAAGATAAATTAAAATTGACTTAAGTGGTTCAATCATAGAGGTCAAATGACACACTAGGTAAGATAAGAGAATTAATTAGTATAGAAGAAATTTAAAAAAGTAGAGGAATGTCTAAAACTACTTGGATAAGAATTGTAAAAAAAATTCAATTTATGTAATTTAACCAATGATTTGACCATAGATAAAAATACCTGAAAGAAAAGGATTTGCATGGTTGATCTTACATGGTGAAATTATAGCAAAAGTTGGTGTTTTATCCCTACATTTAATAATGTTCTCACAACATCAAAACAAAATTTGAATATCCAAAGTGTCCATTTTCTTTTTACTTTTTTTTCCTTTTACTTATCGCTCATGTCATCAACATCTTTTTCACTCGTCACTTTGCACTATCATCATCTTTCTTATCCACTACTTGTGTCATTATTATCTCTCTTACTCATTACTAATGTCATCGTTATCCTTCTTATTTGTCGCTTGTATCATCATTATTCCTCTTACCTGTCATTTGCGTCATCAATTTTCCTTCTTTTTTTTATTTTTACCCAAAGTGTCCATTTATCAACCCCAATATTCTAATCCAAATTCTACATTTTTCAGCTTCATTTGATTTTCAAAGTAAATTGTTCAATCAAAACCATATTTTAAGATTCAGATCCTAAAAAATTCCAACTATAGTTTGTAAGAAAAATGAATAAGAAAATCAGGAGAGAAGAAGCAGAAATTTTATTTATTTTACAAGTTGGAAAGAGATATTCTTTCCAAGAATCTAAAGCCAACTCCAAGTTGATAAAGGCACCAAGAAACATCCCTATATTTTTAACAAACATCCTTATATTTTTACAAAAACATCAGTAATTAGAAAAAACAACATTCAAGCTATTTAGGGCAAGCAAAAATAAAAGAATTAGCCTGGTCTTGCCTTCATCAATCAACCTGTGAGTTGTTTCTGGCAACAAATTATCAAGGGGATAGAGCATGGATCAACATGTTGATTCAATCCATGTACCATTCAAAAGTGCAAGAAAATAGGAGCAAGTGGCAAGCGACTCTCTATGGTGGTGACTGATCTCCAATGTTTAAAGATCAAACTACAATGGAGCATCTACAATGATCGTTCCTGATGCTAGATACTTCCATGGTCTTTTTAACAACTGCGGCCTTAGCTCTAAATCATTGTAAATAAATCTCTGCCAACAAACAATTGAATTGTTTATTCGTAGATAACCTTGCATTTAGTCCTAGACTTGGCTTTCGAGAGAGTGGTTTCAAAGTTTTGATTATCCTACGAAGCTTATGAAGTACCACAAGTCAAATATCTAATTATACTGGTTACAGTGCATTACCTTTGGCTTCTATCCTTCCATCACCATTCATTTCTCAGCTTGGCATGGGGCAAGGATTGAGGATATACAAAAAATCAATGGAATCCTCGTGACAAATCCTCTTATGCTTGTGATTTATAAGCCATGGGTGAAGTGTTGACCCTTGCAATCAACATGACATCTAGTACATCTTGAATTATCAAATATTTTATGACCATCCTTCCAAGCCTTGAGATGATTGAGAATCTATGTACCAGCATCCTTGATAGGTATTTCATCATTAAACAATCAAAGGATTTTATATCCAAATTTCCAATTGTGGGGATTTTACAACTACTATATAATTATTGTCTAATCATTTTATCCTGTGCACTATTTCAATCCTTTTAAGTTTCTAAAACAATTCCATCATAGAGCATATCTAAATATACTAAGATTGAAAAGCTATAACAAGCTAATCAAAAAAATTAAATGGAAACTAAAAAGTAGTTAGTTAATAGAGCAACTAAGGAAGAAGATTATAACAAGCAAACATAGTGAAGATCAGGTAACAACAATAAATCATAATGATCTTCCAAATGAATATCAAGCTCAATGATTCAAACATATAAACAACGTTGGGCCTACAAATCTACGAGCATATGTTGTGGGCCTACAAACCTAGTAGCTTGATGTCTTCCCATATTTTTCGCATGTCCATCTTTTCATCCTTCAAATCTAACCGATTCTTGGATAAATTCCCAAGGCTAGGTGGCTGCAAACACAAAACATAAGGAAAAAATAAAAATGCAATAATTTATCAAATAAGTATTCTGATATTGGAATGAATTAAACAAAGAGAAAAGTAAAACAAAATTAATGATAAAATAGTGTAAACAAAATTTTATGGGAAATAAATCTCAGAAATTTTGTTTTGCCTTTCACTTTGGTTACGCTTTTTTAAATAACCGTTAATCATCACAACTATTGCTATCAGATTTATTTCCCACTAGTCACTTCGACATGAAAAAGGGCTTAAGCTTGTGTCAACTTTTAGGACATTTACAATTCAAACTAAAGCATGCCAATACACTTTCTTGGAACAAATCCACATAACAAAAACAAATACAATTGAACAAAGTACAGATGTCAACTAAAAGACTGTTAAACCTTTCATAAACTAAACTAGCTGAAATTCTACCATACTTAATCAATGAAAAAAGCCAAGTCCAGGAGAGGCTTATTTTTTTCTATTCAGCAAATATAAAATTTGTCATATTTATCAATTGAGAAACTAATGTAATCAATACCTTCATGTTACCCCATTTTGTGACAAAGGATGGTCCAGAATCTATCTTCCTCGCACATTTGTGCTTCACATCATACACAACTTCCAGCCCAGACTTTCCCATTTCCCTGCAAGTAGTGGCAGTAGTTAGTGGTGGCACCAGGAGCCAAAGAATTTTAGCTGTTAGGGCTAATAGAAGTTATGTTGTCAAAGTAAATGTCGCTCACATTCAAAGAGGTTGGAGGCAGCAGATAGTGTAGCAACCCAAAATTCTTGTCATGCAGACTAGTGGTAATGGATCAAGTGTTTGCAGTCCCAAATGCAGTGTCATGTAGGTGGCACCGTTTGAGGATAATTGACGAATGTGGATCAGGAGATGAGTTGTGGTCTATGATGAATCAGCAAGAACACAGAAAGACAAAATCACAACAGCCGAGCAAGGAAAATCAGGGCAGTCACAGAAAAATCACAACAGCCGAGCAAAAATGAAAACAAGATTAGGGCAACTGCAATGTTTAGGGAAAGGAAGATTTACCGCGAGCGATTGACACAGCAAGCGATTTGAAGGAGCAACTGAGGGCGACGCAACAACTGAGGACAACACAACAACCGAGCAAAAGGAGCGATCGCAACCGAGCAAAAGGAGCGATGCAGAAGGAGCTACCGGGGGTGAGCACACTAGCGGAAATCGCAACCGCCGACAATGCGAGCAAGCGAGTGGAAGGTGGGCAATGCAAGGGTTTGTTGGTCGAAAACCAAATATTTATATGGCTGAAAAATTAGACTCTTTGATTCAAATATTTGGTAGCTGATTTTCCGGTGACGTCAACTTTTCTAATGGTGTGGGTTTACCGAAGGAAATTTTGGTAGTACTTAGAAAGAAATTTTAGTGATATAAAGGAAGTTTAGATAGTGCATAAAAGAAATTTTAATGGTATAAAAGAAATTTTAATGGTTCAAAGGAAGTTCTGGTGGCACTTGGAGAAAATTCTAATACTTCAAAGAGGAAATTCCAGTGGTGATTGAAAGAAATCCCAGTGGTGTAAAGGAAGCTCAATGGTGCAGAGAGGAAATTCCAATGGTTTAGAGAGGAAATTCCGTCGATTTAGAGGAAATTTCAATATTTCAAAGGAAGTTCTAGTAGTTTTTGGAGAAAATTCTGGTGGTATAAAGGAAGTTCAGGCGATATGCAAAGAAAATTCTAATAGTGTAGAGGAAATTTCGATCATTTGGAGAGAAAATTCTGATAATACACAAAGAAAATTCTGATGGTTAAAAGAAATTCTAATAATTCAAAGCTGTTTTGTGCAATTGAACTTTTCCAGCGGTGAGGAGAGGAAAAACCTTCTGACATTCAATGTGGTACGTTAGATGGTGGTCTTCTAAGGATTTCTTTGTTTTTGATGATTTCTAGATAAGGACGAAATCAAAATTTTGATGCACTTTCATTCTTATTATTCAATACCAGTTTGGCAAATTGAAGGATTTTTCAGATCTTTCATAGATGTGATTACAATGTGCACAAGCATTTTCACTAATAAAGAATTTTGGGTTAACATATTTGGAGGGCTTCAGTATTTCACCTATTTTCAAAGGGTGGAAGACAAAGCTTGGAACCCAAAAGAAGCTTGCTTTCCATTAAGAGTTAGTCACAGTCTTTTTTTCAAAAGGTACAGAAACCCTCCCAAAGGGAAAAATGAAACAAAACAAATGCATGCACACACACAGACAGTAACTAAATTAGGTCTTGTTTGGCATGGAAAGTAGTTGATATCCTAACTAGATGCACATCAGACTGTCAGTCACCATGTACGACTTCATTGATGGTAAGATGTTCTCTTTCCATTCAACTACTATTTAATGTTCAAAGTTCCTCATTTCTTGGAAGGAAGAAGGTGCTTTGTGCTTGTATAATCCGGAGCTAATTGCTGGTTGGTGGAGTTGACAAAAATGACCTTCATGTAAATGTTGATGGCATTCTATTGTACTAAATTCAATCTCATTGATTTATAGAAAAATTTCACGACAAAAGTTGGTAGATTCTATGTTGGTAATTTCTCGTCCCTACTTTGAGTTGACTCTTTTCTATAGAAGAAACCCATTTTTGTTTGGATTAAGGATCGACTCCAAATTTTAAGTTGGAGCTATGGGAGCTTAAATTCTTTCAGCCAAATGAGGCCTTAGTTGAGTATCACCACCTCAGATATTTTACCTGAATGTAAAAGTTATTGAAGAATATTCCTTTACAGACAAGGGTGAATACCTTTTGTTTTTCCACATGGCCATTGTATGCACCATAAAAAGTTATCCATAACAACTCACTCATTCATTTGTTCTCAATATTAATTTTGCATACAAGCAACAAATTATTGTTATACATCTTTTTCCCAATGGAATTATATTGATTTGGATATGGAGCTACTGATTCGTTCCACATGATTTGTGGAGTTTAGCTAGAAAGATCTATTACCATATGTTATGGAATTTAAATAGTAAAATCTCTGTTTCTTGAAAAATCTTCTTATTGTTGTGAATGTCGAATTTCTCAATAAAATATAAAAATATTACACTCTAATTTGTTTGTATTTATTCTCTACGTTCAACTGCAGAGCGTATAGTCAGACAGATGGATCTTTTGTGTTCCTAGTTTCACCTGATGTGGTTCAGTTCAGCAGATTTAAGGTTCTATTTTATGCAATTATAAGTTACATAACTTCCTTTGAGGTAAAGTTTGAATATAAATTTAAATTGTGTTCTAGGTCGCCAACTTGGTTTCTTCAAAATTATGGAATCATTTTGATGTTGGGATAGAAATTGCTCTAGAAGACTGTGATATTGCAACATGTTGTTCTATCCTTCCTTCTCTATTTGAAGGGCATGTGATAGGTAAGCCAAATGTGCCCTCGCCAAAAGCACAAATGGAGATCCGTAAAAAAAATTTCTCTGGTGTAAGCAGGTTTATTGTTACATGTTTGTAGGTGTTAGAAAATTACTTCCTGCCATTCCTGGTGGAGTAGATCTTCTGCAGTTTGAAAACGTTTTGTCAATAAAGGTGCTACTTATTTTCATAAAGTTGTTTTATTTTTACGGAAATACTTTGTTGCATGCACTATACCAAAGTAATACCAATATACAATATTGGGAGGGAGAAAATACTTTATGAATGATATCAACATAAAAAAAATTTATTGTTGCAACCATTTTGTATGTATTTCCTTTGTTCTTTAAAGTTGTCATTTTAATCTTTAGCTTTTCTTACTCTAATTTTGTTAATATAGGGTAGATAAAAAGAGACAATAAAATAAGTCATTAGTGTTAGAAAATGTTACATTTTCAGTTTATGATTTTAATTGTGTTTTATGGACATGAATGACAAATTAATATTGTGATTATCTGAAATGTATATAACAAATATCTATTTGTTTAGTTTTGATCATTAGACAATGTAAACTAAGTTTTTTGGAGATCAAAGATGTAAATATGAATTAGAAGATAATGAAATATGAATTCAAACAAATTCATAGTGTAGTCAATATGGCATACAAATGAAGCCAACGTTTTTTTAAAAAGTGTATGTGATTATTTTTGAATATTTCAATTATGTAGTTTTAGCAAAACTATCTTGCAGCATGGCCTAGAGGTGCATGGTGATTACTTCATTAAAATCCACTTTCCTAATGGAGGTTGTACAAGCACACAATGGTTTGTTCTTATGATGAACTTTAGTTGATATAAGTTATTTCCATATGCACAGTGATATTTTTTGCAAAGATAACATGTTCTTTGGGAAATTTCTTTACTTTATGAGATACTGCTCTACCCTAGGTATCCGTCTACCTTTGTTCATCAAGGTGCAGGCTTTTCTCCAACACCACAATCCACTAGAATATCGGAATGTGTTCAAGTGCTGCAATCTTTCATGAGAATCATTGAAGGTGACATGTTTTGACCTTTATTTAATCTTATTTCTATCTACATTACTTTGAATAGTTCATTTTATAACTAACGTGAATATATGTTCACAAGAATATCAATTGATTTCAAGGTTCTTTCTTTTGGTTACAGCATGGAATTGCTTTTCACAAGGAAGATTAAAAATTAAGGTATTCGAATTTGATAGATGTCTTCATTACTATTGTTTTCATTTTCTATTTTGTACATGCTTACATCCTAAGCATAAAGTTACTAGAAGCCTAACATTCTAACATCCTAAACTAACATTTTAACACAATTATGCATGTAAAATTCTTGAAAAGTCTATATTAGCCCAAAGGTGGGAAAAATGAAGCATATTGATGGTGTGAAGGAGCATGTCAGTGGAACGAAGCAGCTTATTGAAATCTTTGGAAAAAAGGAAGATCAGTGATAGTGTTGGAGGTCTTCAGATGCTTGCTGATTGTCACTTGAAACCTTCTGATCATTGTCAGAAAAATAAAAGAATTTCAAAAATCTTTGAAAAGTGAAAAAGCATGTTGAATACAACTCTATCTACAACTTTCACTCCATTTCTTGCGTTTCAATAGTATCATGATAAAATAAATTTTTAACTCTCGTTTAAAAAGAGTTAATTAGTGATCTTCCTCGGGTTAGAAACAGGTTTGGCATGTCTTATCTGAACTTTCAAAAGAAAAAATGTAATTCTTCAGTTATTTTGGAAATTATGATTAGGGTTAATGTTTGTGGTGTATAACTATACAAGGCATTCACTTCCATTTTGTGGTAGATGAAGAAAAGCAAATTAGAGAATGCCATGTAGACCTATGGATGCCCAGTAGAGATGGTTCGCATTGCCTATCTGTTTCATGTCTAGTTTGGTCAAACTCTATGCCAATTGGTGGTGGTTGTTGCTGTTGTTTGAATGTGTCCTATAATTTGATACATTAAACCAACAAAACTAGGCATAATCAAATTGTTTTACCATAAACAACACCAAATAGCACATTTACTGTACCAAGCCAAATGAGGCTAACCTAGATAAGCCATGTGCTAATCGGTTGTAGTCCTTGCCATGGTGGTCTATGAACCAACAGATCCAGACTAAACCAGTTTGTTTAATTAAACACTTGACATCAATTGGTACCTTTGTTGGTCAGACATTTTCAAACTGCAGAATCATATTTATTTGTATTTGAAAGATAGTATGGATTTCTTTTTTTAATCAAAGATAGACATGATTTTTGTGAACATCTGTTTTCAAATGTAACCATGTGCATGTTCACTAAGCAATTGCTACTACATACATATTTTTAGGATTTGTAATTTTCTACTAGGATGTGATAAACTCGGCTATCTATGTAAAATGACAATTTAATTGAACAATGCAAAGCATCTCTTCACTTACAATTGGCTCAAACCTTTCAACATGGATAGAGACTGCCAATAACTGTCAAACTGACATGGCCAATGATAACTACAGTTCTAAGAAGGACATAGCTTTACATAAGTTGCTTTCTACTAAAGGTAAGGAGAGAATTTTTGAAGGTTTTAAAGATTCTAATTCTCTGGGTTAAGATTTTGTACTAGTTTCTAACAGTTTGGATTTTGTTTTCAGACTTTCGCACTCCACACCTTGCTTCAAATTGTGATACTGTTGTTAGAAATCAAGAAAGTGAAGTTTCAAACAAGAAAGTATCATCATGTAGGACTATCGTAACTATTTCTACTACCTGTGACCACGTTTCCAAAAATACGAGTTCTCAAGAAAAACGTTGTGGGCCTGGTATCAGGATTTCTCATGCAGGTATTCCTATTTTGCTCAATCATTTCCACCTTACTTAGGTTCATATACAATACAAGAAGTGATTATCAAAGAATTGTTTCATCTTCATTGTCTCTTAGACTTAGCAGGCTGTAGTATCATTTTTAAGGAACCTACAGTGAAATATGTTTTCCTTTGTTTTCAAACTATGACAAATTTCTGCTATCATAGTAGCTTGATACCTCAACACCAAATACACATTGGTTATGATCATTGATGAGACAAATAAGGGTGATACATTTCTTTTTGCTTTTACAGTATCTGGATCTGAAGGCATTGCTACAAAAATTGACCAACAAAAAATGCTCAAGGTTTGCTTTTATACTTTCAAATGTTTTTGAAGACATCTACATTAGTTTGTAGCAAGCTGAAACTTAATGAATGGTATCCATAAATGAGGAAATTGATTTTTGTCCATTGAAGGTGAGATGCTTTCTTGTGCACAAGATTAGCACCTTCTTCACTATGATATTGCTGCAAGCAACTAATCAGGTGTCCTTACGGTTTAGTTACCTGATATGCATCCAATCAGAAATTTTAGTTAGTAGCATCAACATAGTTTAATATGGTTTTGCAGCAACAAATGTTTTGTAGCAGCGTACATTTCTGTGCCTAGGAAATTCATTCTACCACATGGTCGATCTAGTTTTGCTAAGCACACAGTCTTTCCAAAAAGAAGTTTCATTTTCTGTTGTCACTTGCCAGATGGATGGTTGTCTTTCTGTGTAATGTCATATAATATCAAATGGAGAATTTTTTATCTTTAATTTAACTTGTAATTGTTCCAACACGAGCATTTTTGTCTGCATTTATACTTCATAACATTTTTTCAATCATTTTTTCAGATTCATGTATCGGCATAACATGTAACATTATCTAGAATCAAGATAGCTTTTTGTATTCAAAGTTATACCATGCTTATTTATGAAACTAACCTTTTCAATTAACACAAGGTGGCATCGAACTCAATGATCTGCACTAGTGTTACTTTTATTCATTGCCATTCTTCTCTATTCAAGGTGTGGGTGATGCTAAACTTATAGTTACAAAGGAAAAGGTGAAGCAACAAGCTGATGCATCGACCATTACAATGGAGGTTTAACTGGATCTTGTCTTGTATAATCTTTTATTTTCTAGCTCTTTAACAAAAAAATGAGATGTAAATGGTTTAGACTGGTTCAATTAGCACTTTCTAAAATATTTATTAGAGTAAATGAATAAATAGATCTTATATGAATTCTAGTTGGGTTTAATATTGTGTTGTGGGCTCAATCCCACATTGGTTATTGTGTTCACTCTTTGCAACTTTTATTTATAATATCCTTATGTTTGTCAATAAAATAATTCCACTTTTACTATTTTTTATTTTAATACATTTTATTAGAGCATGGACTTTGAGTGTCATTTATAGAAAGATGCAAGGAGAGAGGGAAACCTTAGCCATTGTTGGTTGCCTTACTCCCTACCTCAAAACCCTAGTGGATTTCATGGGAATTTGAATTCCCATTGGCTGTCTTTATTGCTTTTTTGTGCTGATGGGAATCCATGGGAAAATGCATTCTTAGGAATTCCCACTACCATTTTATCCCTCTTTAATCTTGCATCTTGCGATCCCGTCCTTCACCATGACAATAGACAGGAATCTTGTAGGCACCCCTCCCTTGTTGCCAACCTCCTCCATCATGGTTGGCTCCAATTACATGGATACACTTCATTTTCCACCACTGTTGCCTGTGCCACATTCCACTTTCACTATGTTCCACTCCCCTCGTGGGTCAACAGTAGTAGTGGTAACCACTGAAAGTGGTGGGAATGGAGGTTGTGGTGGGAAGTCATTCTTGGACATGGCCTATAGTTACTTGGAGAAGCAAAGGCATTGATCAGAAACTACACCCAACTATGGAAGAAGTTGTCAAACCACACTGCTTCCCTCGACAAGGACCTCAGCATCTAGTTTGAGTCCCTCTAGTTGAAGATCCAATTCCTTGATCACTCCACTGAGCTTTATTTAAGTTTTCTGAATTTTTGTTAAGTTGATTACAAATTGGAAGATATCATTCGATGGCTAATTTACCACTGTCTGAAATATAGTTCTTTGTTTAACTTATATTAGATTATTTTTGTTATTGCTACTTTTATTGTTGTAATTGCTACTACCTTTTACTGATATAGTAATTAATTTTTATGTTTCTTTGCATATCTATTTTTCAACTATATTTAAGTTTTTTGAGTTATTAAATTTGTTACAAACAGATGTTTCAACTTGAAGAATGGTGTTAGAGTATATAAATAAAAGGATTCCTGTATAGATCCTATGGGGTTTATCATTATGTTATTGGTTTAATTCTACATTGGTTGTTGTGTCCACTTTATGTAACTTCTATTTATAAATGCCTTATGTTTGTCAATGAAATAAATTTCATTGCTACCATTTTTTGTTTCCAAAAATATCAACTGTGTTTTACAGCATTGCTCTTTGGGAAAAGAAATGTGATTTTCTTATCTGCTCTATAGTTATGATTTAGCACCAATCTTTTCCTGTTTTCAGATAGCAAAAGATTCGGTTGGGAATGTTGATGATGTGGCTGCCTATCGTAAATGTTTATCAGGTATAGAAGGGAGTCATATTTAGATTCTTAAGTACACCTGAAACGTTCTGTATCTGTTCTATTTATATTCTTTTAATTATTGTTTAGGAAACATGAAGGAATCAACTGAAAATATTCTACAGGATCAGTTTAATTTATATTTCTATGATAACCTAAAATATCATCTTCTTTTTTATTTTATTATTTTTGAAAATAAGTAGAGTGGATCTCATTGATCATAATAAGTTCATCCAATGCAAGGCTCCCAAAAGGGAGCTAATTATAATAGATTGATCTTTTATTTAATATAGCATTCATACCAACGAAATTTACACAAATCATCGAAGAGAAGTGAAGAAATAAACAAAGGCCCAGCAAAGAACCTCTAAGAAAGAGGAGACAGCCAAGATTATTCCACAAAATAGGGCTTCCTTGAAAGGAAAGACAATGCAAAATACTTCCCCAAATCAAGAGGCAGTCAAGGTTATTAAGCGAAGGATGATTTCCTCTAAAGAAGAGGTTGTAAAGAATGTCAAGTCAAAAAATGTTTCTCCAAAAGAAAAGGCAGTCAAGAAAATTACACGGAAGAAGGCTTCCCTAAAGGAAGAAAAGTAAGTGTACTCATACTTGTTTTTATTATTACGATTAAACAATTTTGTGATCTTGACTGATGAGACTTTAATTTTGAGGTGCTCGTCCTATCTTTATACCTAAGCTTTGTTATTATTGCTATTGAATTGTATTTACCAGATCCTCCTAAATATGCTAATGCATATGATGCTGTCTATATAATTCTGGTTGGATTTATTAGCATGGAGACAATCTCATTTTTGAACTGTTTAAAAGTACGTGGCCCATAGTTAATAAGGTGAGTTGCCTTGGATTATTGGGCTAGGTCAGGGGGGTCGAGTCTCGAGTAGTTGGATTCAATTGGCTTAGGTTGCCTTGATTTATCTGAATTGCTTTGTTCATCTTATTGAAATTTTATTACTTATTATCGTATTTTGCATTCTGCACTTTATTTTTTAGTTTGATTCCTTAATATCTCTTTCTTTCTATATTTATTTTTCTCTATTGCTGTACTCTTTATCTTCTTCTTGGTGCTTAGTTCTAGACTCTCTTCTCCCATTTTCCTTTGCCCGTGCTTTCTTTTTTTCAATTTTGCATGCAAAGGCGTGAGCTTTGTCTTCCCATTCCTAGATGGTTAGACATTTATCTTATTTCTCTCTTCACATTTTTTGTCTACATAAATGCAAAAGAAACTCTATATAACATTAAAATCCTCCTTGTCTGTGCTGGAAGTTGTTAAGTATTCTATATTCTATAATATGATTAGAACACATATATAAGGTTTGTTAATATCAGTACTTTGTTTTTTAAGCATTATAGCATTTTTAGGGTTTGATTATATTATCTAGTTGGATGAATTGTTTTTTACACATGTATTTCTTTTTTATAATTTACTGTTTTATTTTAAGTGGACTATCACATTGCCTTTCACCTCTCGTCCTAGCCTCCTAGGCATTTTCAAGAGGTGTGATCTGGAGATTGCCATTTGGCACGCCTTGTAAATCATATTTAGCTATATATGATATGGATGTTTCATACTAACGCATCTCATCTAATGTTTGTTTCAGAAAATCTGAAATTCGTGGAGTTAGTGTAGATTTCTGTCTAACATTGATGGTTGTATCTAAGTGCATGGTGTTCAAATTGTACATTTAAGATTGATTTTTTTTACCTGTTTCACAGTGCAGTTGATGTGCAGAAAAAGTTGTCAAAAAAGGCGGTCAAAAGTGAGCCATCAGACATTATTATGAAGGTCAAATTCAAACTCTTACAAGGTTTTATGTGAAATCCTTGCAACTAGAAGTAACAGGTCAGATGTGGTTTGTGTAGGTAATTGACCACCATGAGAGAAGGCAGCTTGACCTACTAACAGTTGTGGAACTTAAATCCTTCCTGGCCTCCAAACAAGCAAAAGTGGGAGGTAAAAAGTAGGATCTCATCCAGCGAATTATTGCTCTTCTATTGCAATGCTAGCCTTTTTTATTTTTACTGGCCTTACGTACCCAATTCTATATTCTTTGTTGGTAATTCTCATTGGTGATTTTTGCTCTGATCATTTTATACAGACCAATTGCATGTTTAGGTGTATTAGAAATCGTCATTTCATTGTACTTCTGTAAATTCCAAGTAACAGCTTTGCAACGTTTTAACAAGAAAGATGTTGGACTTCATAAGAAAAACAAGAAAAGAAGTTGGAAGTTTACTGCACTTTTGCAGTATTACAATTGCAATATAAGTATTGCATTGCAATGGAAATTTCTATTTAGGGTGGGTTTGTGTTCAATGGATTTTGTCAAAATTTAAATGAAGTGGAAAATGAGGGAAAGTTAAAAAAGAAATGTCATGCTTGTGCAACATAAAAAGTAAGGAAAAGATTTAATCATATAAATATATAACATTCTCTCACATTCTCACCTCTGTGTTTGTTGTATTTTGTCAAAATTTGAATGAAATGGATAATGAAGGAAAGTTAAACAAATGTCATATTTGTGCAACATAGAAAGTGAGGGAAAGATTTAATCATATAAATATATAACATTCTCTTACATTCTCACCTCTTCTCTTTTGAATCCTACAAAAACTTATGACCCTTGCATGATGCTACCACTCTACCTCTTTGTGCGGTGCAATCACTTTGCAAGGACTCTATCGTCATGATGCTTTGTGTAAGGTATTTGCCCCTTCTCCTGATGGCTCCTGCAAGCTCTATCCCTTCATGCGATGTAACCACTTCGCCCTTTCATGTGACACAACCACTTCGCCCTTTCATGTGACACAACCACTCTGCAAGGACTTTGTTGTTGCAATGACTTCATGTAAGGTCTTTTCCCCTCTGCCTGACAATTACGCACGAGATCGCCATTGCCATCTTCTTGCAATTGAGGTTGGGGTTTGAAAAGGAGAAGAACGGTGAAGATAGGAAAAATAAAAGAAAAAAAGTTTAAAAAAATTAGAAAAATAAGAAAGGAGAAGAAGAAAAAGATTAAAAAACTCAATTGGTGAATAAAAAGAAAAAAAGAAAAAGGAATATAAAGTAAAAATAAAAAAAGAATAGAGAAATTGTAAATTTAAGGTACAAA
>JAMKPZ010015471.1:0-33824 GCA_024699675.1 Amphibolis antarctica | reverse complement strand
AAGAGTAAGAAATTCTAAAAATTTAACACTCTGAATAATGTAGAAATCAAATAATTCTACTATTTTTTCAAATTCGTTGAAACAGAAAATTTACAAATTAAAATTAAATGTAAATTAATAAAATTTTGATGTGGGTCGATTTCATAAGTATTTGTAACCGACATTGTATCTTTTGCAAGCACACCAACACAAAAGCAGTGGAAGCTTTCAAAGTTCCATAGTTATGTGTGCTTGGGCAAGAGTAGTTCTAAGATGGATGACCACTTGGCAAGTTGTTGTGTTGCACACATTTTTAAATTCGACTAGTCAATTATTCTTCGACAGATTCAGGAAATTAAACTAATCTTTGACACGAAATTGAAATATACCAAAATAGAGTGCAAGATTGCTGACATGGGAGGGATGCCTTTTCCATGATTGGGGAATTACGGATTTTGCAAACAAGGAGAGAGAAGTAAAGGTAGAAATGATGAAGACTTCTTTAATTCCCACAATTCTTACAAACAGTCAGATATTTTTAATTTCTAAGTCTTTGAGTAAAAGAAGCAATCAAATAATCTAAAAGTTATTTAAATCGTTATGAAAGAGAAAATTTACAAAACAAAATTAAATGTGAATTAACACATTTTTTTATGTGCATGCAATTACATATAGAGGTGTAACCGACATTGTGTCGTGTGCAACCATACTAACACAAAAGCCCTGGAACCCATCAGAACTCCAAAGTTAAGTATTTTTGGGCAAGAGTAGTACTAAGAAGGGTGACTTCTTGTGTTGCACTCATTTTTGAATTCGTACAGTCCATTAGTTTTTGAAAGTAGCATGTGACTAAACTAATCTCTGACACATTTTTCAAATCCGGAAGAATAGTGTGGAACATTGGTGACGTCGAGATGATGCAAGTTTGAAGATTGAGGGATCTCGGAAGGTGCAAATTAGGTGATAATGCTAAAAGTTGAAAATGATCAAGACTTCTTTCAATCCCAAAAATTTAACACTCTGAATAATATAGAAATCAAACATTGCAACTGTTTTTTCAAATTCGTCGAAACAGAAAATTTACAAATTGAAATTAAATGTAAATTAATAAAATTTTCACGTGGTTCGATTTATTATATATTTGTAACCGACATTGTGTCTTTTGCAAGCACACCAACACAAAAGCAGTGGAAGCCTTCAAAGTTCCAAAGTTATGTGTGCTTGGGCAAAAGTAGTACTAAGATGGTTGACCTCTTGGCAAGTTGTTGTGTTGCACACATTTTTAAATTTGTCTGCTCAATTATTCTTCGACAGATTCATGCGATTAAACTAATCTTTCACACGAAATTGAAATATACCAAAATAGAGTGCAAGATTGCTGATAGGGGAGGGATGCCTCTTCCACGATTGGGGAATCCCGGATTGTGCAAACATGGAGAGAGAAGTAAAAGTTGAAGTGATGAAGACTTCTTTAATTCCCACAATTTTTACAAACAGTCAGATGTATTAAATTTCTAAGTCTTTGAATAAAAGAATCAATCAAATGATCTAAAAGTTGAAATGATCAAGACTTCTTTAATTTTGATAAATTTTCCAAACAGTTAGAAATTCTAAAAATTTAACGCTCTGTATAATGTAGAAATCAAATAATGCAACTGTTTTTTCAAATTCGTCGTAACAGAAAATTTACATATTGAAATTAAATGTAAATTAATAAAATTTTCGCGAGGGTCGATTTCATATATATTTGTAACTGACATTGTGTCTTTTCCAAGCACACCAACACAAAAGTAGTGGAAGCCATCAAAGTTGCACAGTTATGTGTGCTAGGGCAAGAGTAGTACTAAGAAGGATGACCTCTTGGCAAATTGTTGTGTTGCACACATTTCTAAATTCGTCAAGTCAATTATTCCTCAACAGATGCATGCAATTAAACTAATATATGACACGAAATTGAAATATACCAAAATAGAGTGCAAGATTGCTGACATGGGAGGGACGCCTTTTCCAAGATTGGGGAATCTCGGATTGTGCAAACAAGGAGAGAGAAGTAAAAGTTAAAATGATGAAGACTTCTTTAATTCCCACAATTCCTACAAACAGTCAGATATTTTAAATTTCTAAGTCTTTGAATAAATGAAGCAATCAAATAATCTAAAAGTTATTTAAATCATTATGAAAGAGAGAATTTACAAAATGAAATTAAATGCGAATTAACACATTTTTTTACGTGCATGCCATTATATATAGAGGTGTAACCGACATCGGGTCGTGTGCGACCATACAAACACAAATGCACTGGATCCCATCAAAACTCCAAAGTTAAGTGTGTTTGGGCAAGAGTAGTACTAAGAAGGGTGACCTCTTCGGAAGTTCTTGTGTTGTACTCAATTTTTAAATCGTATAGTTCATTAGTTTTCGAAAGTTGCATGTGACTAAACTAATAAAATTTTCACGTGGGTCGATTTAATATATATTTTTAAACGACATTGTGTCTTTTGCAAGCACACCAACACAAAAGCAGTGGAAGCCTTCAAAGTTCCAAAGTTATGTGTGCTTGGGCAAAAGTAGTACTAAGATGGTTGACCTCTTGGCAAGTTGTTGTGTTGCACACATTTTTAAATTTGTCTGGTCAATTATAATTCGACAGATTCATGCGATTAAACTAATCTTTGACACGAAATTGAAATATACCAAAATAGAGTGCAAGATTGCTGACAGGGGAGGGATGCCTCTTCCGTGATTTGGAAATCCCGGATTGTGCAAACATGGAGAGAGAAGTAAAAGTTGAAGTGACGAAGACTTCTTTAATTCCCACAATTCATACAAACAGTCAGATGTTTTAAATTTCTAAGTCTTTGAATAAAAGAATCAATCAAATGATCTAAAAGTTGAAATGATCAAGACTTCTTTAATTCCGATAAATTTTCCAAACAGTTAGAAATTCTAAAAATTTAACACTCTAAATAATGTAGAAATCAAATAATGCAACTGTTTTTTCAAATTCGTCGAAACAGAAAATTGACATACTAAAATTAAATGCAAATTAATAAAATTTTCATGTGGGTCGATTTCATATATATTTGTAACCGACATTGTGTCCTTTGCAAGCACACCAACACAAAAGCAGTGGAAGCAATCAAAGTTGCACAGTTATGTGTGCTTGGGCAAGAGTAGTACTAAGATGGAAGACCTCTTGGCAAATTGTTGTGTGGCACACATTTTTAAATTCGTAGGTCAATTATTCCTCAACAGATGCATGCAATTAAACTAATCTATGACACATAATTGAAATATACCATAATAGAGTGCAAGATTGCTGACATGGGAGGCACGCCTTTTCCAAGATTGGGGAATCTCGGATTGTCCAAACAAGGAGAGAGAAGTAAAAGTTGAAATGATGAAGACTTCTTTAATTCCCACAATTCTTACAAACAGTCAGATATTTTAAATTTCTAAGTCTTTGAATAAATGAAGCAATCGAATAATCTAAAAGTTATTTAAATCGTTATGAAAGAGAGAATTTACAAAATGAAATTAAATGTGAATTAACACATTTTTTTACGTGCATGCCAATACATATAGAGGTGTAACCGACATGGGTCGTGTGCGACCATACTAACTCAAATGCACTGGATCCCATCAGAACTCCAAAGTTAAGTGTGTTTGGGCAAGAGTAGTACTAAGAAGGGTGACCTCTTCGGAAGTTCTTGTGTTGTACTCAATTTTTAAATCGTATAGTTCATTAGTTTTCGAAAGTTGCATGTGACTAAACTAATAAAATTTTCACGTGGGTCGATTTAATATATATTTGTAACCGACATTGTGTCTTTTGCAAGCACACCAACACAAAAGCAGTGGAAGCCTTCAAAGTTCCAAAGTTATGTGTGCTTGGGCAAAAGTAGTACGAAGATGGTTGACCTCTTGGCAAGTTGTTGTGTTGCACACACTTTTAAATTTATCTGGTCAATTATTCTTCGACAGATTAATGCGATTAAACTAATCTTTGACACGAAATTGAAATATACCAAAATAGAGTGCAAGATTGCTGACAGGGGAGGGATGCCTCTTCCGTGATTGGGAAATCCCGGATTGTGCAAACATGGAGAGAGAAGTAAAAGTTGAAGTGATGAAGACTTCTTTAATTCCCACAATTCTTACAAACAGTCAGATGTTTTAAATTTCTAAGTCTTTGAATAATAGAAACTATCAAATGATCTAAAAGTTGAAATGATCAAGACTTCTTTAATTCCGATAAATTTTCCAAACAGTTAGAAATTCTAAAAATTTAACACTCTAAATAATGTTGAAATCAAATAATGCAACTATTTTTTCAAATTCGTCGAAACAGAAAATTGACATATTGAAATTAAATGTAAATTAATAAAATTTTCACGTGTGTCAATTTCATATATATTTGTAATCGACATTGTGTCTTTTGTAAGCACACCAACACAAAAGCAGTGGAAGCCATCAAAGTTGCACAGTTATGTGTGCTTGGGCAAGAGTAGTACTAAGATGGATGACCTCTTAGCAAATTGTTGTGTTGCACACATTTTTAAATTCGTAAGTCAATTATTCCTCAACAGATGCATGCAATTAAACTAATCTATTACACAAAATTGAAATATACCAAAATAGAGTGCAAGATTGCTGACATGGGAGGGACGCCTTTTCCATGATTGGGGAATCTCGGATTGTGCAAACAAGGAGAGAGAAGTAAAAGTTGAAATGATGAAGACTTCTTTAATTCCCACAATTCTTACAAACAGTCAGATATTTTAAATTTCTAAGTCTTTGAATAAATGAAGCAATCAAATAATCTAAAAGTTATTTAAATCGTTATGAAAGAGAGAATTTACAAAATTAAATTAAATGTGAATTTACACATTTTTTTACGTGCATGCCAATACATATGGAGGTGTAACCGACATCGGGTCATGTGCGACCATTCTAACTCAAATGCACTGGATCCCATCAGAACTCCAAAGTTAAGTGTGTTAGGGCAGGACTAGTACTAAGAAGGGTGACCTCTTCGGAAGTTCTTGTGTTGTGCTCAATTTTTAAATCGTATAGTTCATTAGTTTTCGAAAGTTGCATGTGACTAAACTAATTTCTAACACGGTGTTCAAATCCAGAAGAATAGTGTGGAACATTGGTAACGTCGAGCGGATGCAAGTTTGAAGATTGAGAGATCTCAGAAGATGCAAATTAGGTGATAATGCTAAAAATTGAAATGTTCAAGACTTTTTTAATTCCCATAAATTTTCGAAACAGTTAGAATTTCTAAAAATTTAACACTCTGAATAATGTAGAAATCAAATAATGTAACTATTTTTTCAAATTTGTCGAAACAGAAAATTTAAAAATTGAAATTAAATGTAAATTAATAAAATTCTCACGTGGGTCGATTTATTATATATTTGTAACCGACATTGTCTCTTTTGCAGGCACACCAACACAAAAGCAGTGGAAGCCTTCAAAGTTCCAAAGTTATGTGTGCTTGGGCAAGAGTAGTACTAAGATGGATGACCACTTGGCAAGTTGTTGTCATGCACACATTTTTAAATTCAACTGGTCAATTTTTCTTCGACAGAGGCATGCGATTAAACTAATCTTTGACACGAAATTGAAATATACCAAAATAGAGTACAAGATTGCTGACATGGGAGGGACGCCTTTTCCAAGATTGGGAACTCTCGGATTGTGCAAACAAGGAGAGGGAAGTAAAAGTTGAAATGCAGAAGACTTGTTTAATTCCCACAATTCTTACAAATAGTGAAATATTTTAAATTTCTAAGTCTTGTAATAAAAGAAGCAATCAAATAATCTAAAAGTTATTTAAATCGTTATGAAAGAGAAAATTTACAAAACGAAATTAAATGTGAATTAATACATTTTTTTACGTGCATGCCATTTCATATAGAGGTGTGACCAACATTCGGTCGTCTGCGACAATACTAACACAAAAGCACTGGATCCCTTCTGAACTCCAAAGTTGAGTGTGTTTGGGCAAGAGTAGTACTACGAAGGGTGACCTCTTGGGAAGTTCTTGTGTTGCCTTCTTTTTTGAATTCGTATAGTCCATTAGTTTTCGAAAGTTGCATGTGACTAAACTAATCTCTGACACGTTGTTCAAATCTGGAAGAATAGTGTGGAACATTGGTGACGTTGAGGGGCTGCGAGTTTGAAGATTGAGAGATCTCGGAAGGTGCAAATTAGGTGATAATGCTAAAAGTTGAAATGATCAAGACCTCTTTAATTCCCATAAATTTTCCAAATAGTTAGAAATTCTAAAAATTTAAGACTCTGAATAATGTAGAAATCAAATAATGCAACTGTTTTTTCAACTTCGTCCAAACAGAAAATTTACAAATTGAAATTAAATTTAAATTAATAAAATTTTCACGTGGGTTGATTTCTATATATTTCTAATGGACATTGTGTCTTTTGCAGGCACACCAACACAAAAGCAGTGGAAACCTTCAAAGTTCCATATTTATGTGTGCTTGGGCAAGAGTTGTACTAAGATGGATGACCTCTTGGCTGGTTGTTGTGTTGCACACATTTTTAAATTCGTCTCGTCAATTATTCTTCTACAGATGCATGCGATTAAACTAATCTACTACACAAAATTGAAATATACCAAAATAGAGAGCAAGATTGCTGACATGGGAGGGACGCCTTTTCAAAGATTGGGGAATCCCGGATTGTGCAAACAAGGAGAGAGAAGTAAAACCTGAAATGATGAAGACTTCTTTAATTCCCACAATTCTTACAAATAGTAGATATTTTAAATTTGTAAGTCTTTGAATAAAAGAAGCAATGAAATAATCTAAAAGTTATTTAAATCGTTTTGAAAGAGAAAATTTACAAAATGAAATTAAATGTGAATTAACACATGTTTTTCGTGCATGCCATTACATATAGAGGTGTAACTGACATTTGGTCGTGTGCGACCAAACTAACACAAATGCACTGGATTCCATCAAAACTCCATTAGTTTTCGAAAGTTGCATATGACTAAACTTATCTCTGACACATTGTTCAAATCCGGAAGAATAGTGTGGAACATTGGCGACGTCGAGGGGATGCAAGTTTGAAGAATGTTGGTTCTCGGAATGTGCAAATTAGGTGATAATGCTAAAAGTTGAAATGTTCAAGACTTCTTTAATTCCCATAAATTTTCTAAACAGTTAAAAATTCTAAAAATTTAAGACTCTAAATAATTTAGGAATCAAATAATGCCACTTTTTTTTCAAATTCGTTGAAACAGAAAATTTACAAAATTGAAATTACATGTAAATTAAAAAAATTTTAATGTGGGTTGATTTCATATATATTTTTAACCGACATTGTGTCTTTTGCAGGCACACCAACACAAAAGCAGTGGAAGCCTTCAAAGTTTCATAGTTATGTGCACGTGGGCAAGAGAAGTACTAAGATGGATGACCACTTGGCAAGTTGTTGTGTTGCACACATTTTTAAATTCATCTGGTCAATTATTCTTCGACAGACACATGCGATTAAACTAAACTTTGACACGAAATTGAAATATACCAAAATAGAGTGCAATATTGCTAAGATGGGAGGGATGCCTCTTGCAAGATTGGGGAATCCTGAATTGTACAAACAAGGCGAGAGATGTAAAAGTTGAAATGATGAAGACTTCTTTAATTCCCACAATTCTTACAAACTGTCAGATATTTTAAATTTCTAAGTTTTTCAATAAATGAAGCAATCAAATGAACTAAAAGTTTTTTCAATCATTACGAAAGAAAAAATTTATAAAATAAAATTAAATGTGAATTAAGTCATTTTTTACGTGCATGCCGTTTCATATAGAGGTGTAACCGACACTGGGCCGTGTGAGACCGTACTATCACAAAAGCACTGCATCACATTAGAACCTCAAAGTTAAGTTTGTTTGGGCAAGAGTAGTACAAAGAAGGGTGACCTCTTGGGAAGTTCTGGTGTTGCACTAATTTTTGAATTCGTATTGTCCATTAGTCTTCGAAAGTTGCATGTGACTAACTATTCTTTGACACGTTGTTCAAATCTGGAAGAATAGTGTGGAACATTGGTGACGTCGAGGGGATGCAAGTTTGAAGATTGAGGGATCTCAGAATGTGCAAATTAGTTGATAATGCTAAAAGTTGAAACTATCAAGACTTCTTTAATTCCCACAAATTTTCCAAACAGTTAGAAATTCTAAAAATTTAAGACTCTGAATAATGTAGAAATCAAATAATGCAACGGTTTTTTCAACTTTGTCGAAATAGAAAATTTACAAATTGAAATTAAATGTAAATTAATAAAATTTTCACGTGGTTGGATTTCATTTATAATTGTAACTGACATTCTGTCTTTTGCGAGCACACCAACACAAAAGCCATGTAAACATTCAAAGCTCCACAGTTATGAGTGCTTGGGCAAAGGAAGTACTAAGATGGATGACCACTTGGCAAGTTGTTGTGTTGCACAAATTTTTAAATTCGTCTGGTCAATTTTTCTTAAATAGATGCATGCGATTAAGCTAATGTATGACACGAAGTTGAAATATACCAAAATAGAGTGGAAGATTGCTGACATGGGAGGGATGCCTTTCCCATGGTTGGGGAATTCTAGATTGTGCAAACAAGGCGAAAGAAGTAAAAGTTGAAATAATGAAGACTTCCTTAATTCCCATAATTTTTACAAATAGTCAGATATTTTAAATTTCTAAGTCTTTCAATAAATGAAGCAATCAAATAATGTAATGGTTATTTCAATTGTTATGAAAGAAAAAATTTACAAAATGAAATTAAATCTGAATTAATACATTTTTTTACGTACATGCCATTTCACATAGAGGTGTAACTGACATTGGGTTGTGTGTGACGATACTAACACAAAAGCACTGGATCCCATCAGAACTCCAATGTTAAAAGTGTTTTGGCAAGAATAGTTCTAAGAAGGACGACCTCTAGGGAACTTTTTGTATTGCACTCATTTTTGAATTCATATAGTCCATTAGTTTTCGAAAGTTGCATGTGACTAAACTAATCTCTGACACGTTGTACAAATCTGAAAGAATAGTGTGGAACATTGGTGACATCGTGGGGATTCAAGTATGAAATTTGAGGGATCTCGGAAGGAGCAAATTAGGTGATAATGCTTAAAGTTGAAATGATCAAGACTTCTTTAATTCCCTTAAATTCTCCAAACAGTTAGAAATTCTATAAATTTAAGACTCTGAATAATGTAGAAATCAAATAATGCAACTGTTTTTTCAACTTTGTCGAAACAGAAAATTTACTAATTGAAATTAAATGTAAATTAATAAAATTTTCACGTGGGTCTATTTCATATATATTTGTAACTGACATTGTGTCTTTTGCAGGCACACAAACACAAAAGCTGTGGAAGCCTTCAAAGTTCGATAGTTATGTGTGCTTGGGCAAGAGTAGTACTAAGATGGATGACCTCTTCGAGAGTTGTTGTGTTGCACACATTTTTACATTCGTCTGGTCAATTATTTTTCGACAGATGCATGCAATTAAACTAATCTTTGACACGAAGTTGAAATATACCGAAATAGAGTGCAAGATTGCTGACATGGGAGGGAGGCCTTTCCCCTTGTTGGGGAATTACGGATTGTGCAAACAAGGCAAGAGAAGTAAAATTTGAAATAATGAAGACTTCTTTAATTCCTATAATTCTTACAAACAGTCAGATATTTTAAATTTCTAAGTCTTTCAATAAATGAAACAATCAAATAACGTAAAATTTATTTCAATCGTTATGAAAGAGAAAATTTACAAAATGAAATTAAATGTGAATTAATACATTTTTTTACGTGGATGCCATTTCATATCGAGGAGTAATAGACATTGGGTTGTGTGCGACCATAGTAACACAAAAGCACTGGATCGAATCAGAATTCCAAAGTTAAGTGTTTTTGGACAAGAGTAGTACTAAGAAGGGTGACCTCTTGGGAGGTTCTTCTGTTGCACTCATTTTTGAATTCGTATAGTCCATTAGTTTTCGAAAGTTGCATGTGACTAAACTAATCTCTGACACGTTGTTCAAATCTGGAAGAATAGTGTCAAACATTGGTGACGTCGAGGGGATGCAAGTTTGAAGATTGAGGGATCTTGGAAGGTGCAAATTAGGTGATAATTCTTAAAGTTGAAATGATCAAGACTTCTTTAATTCCCAAAAATTTTCGAAACAGTTAAAAATTCTAAAAATTTAAGACTCTGAATAATGCAAATGTTTTTTCAACTTCGTCGAAACAAAAAGTTTACAAATTGAAATTAAATGTAAATTAATAAAATTTTCACGTTGGTTGATTTCATATATATATGTAACCGACATTGTGTCATTTGCAGGCACACCAACACAAAAGTAGTGGAAGCCTTCTAAGTTCCATAGTTATGAGTGCTTGGGCAAGAGGAGTACTAAGATGGATGACCTGTTTGCAAGTTGTTGTGTTGCACACATTTTTAAATTCGTCTGGTCAATTATTCTTCGACAGATGCATGCGATTAAACTAATCTTTGACATGAAGTTGAAATATTCCAAAATAGAGTGCACGATTGCTGAACTAGGGGGGATGCCTTTTCCAAGATTGGGGAATCCCAGATTGTGCAAACAAGGATAGAGAAGTAAAAGTTGAAATGATCAAGAGTTCTTTAATTCCCACAAATTTCCTAATAGTTAGAAATTCTAAAAATTTAACACTCGAAATAACGTAGAAATCAAATAATGCAACTGTTTTTTCAAATTCGTCGAAACAGAAAATTTACAAAATGAAGTTAATTGTAAATTAATAAAATTTTCACGTGCATCGATTTCATGTAGATTTGTTGCCAACATTGTGTCTTTTGCAGGCACACAAACAAAAAAAGCAGTGGAAGCTGTCAAAGTTGCACAGTTATGTGTGCTTGGGCAAGAGTAGTACTAAGATGGATGACCTCTTGGCAACTTGTTGTGTTGCACACATTTTTAAATTTGTCTACTCAATTATTCCTCGACAGATGCATGCGATTATACTAACCTATGACACGAACTTGAAATATACCAAAATGGAGTGGAAGATTGCTGACATGGGAGGAATGCCTTTTCAAAGATTGGGGAATCCCGGATTGTGCAAACAAGGAGAGAGAAGTAAAATTTGTAATGATGAAGACCTCTTTAATTCCCACAATTCTTACAAAGAGTCAGATATTTTAAATTTCTAAGTCTTTGTATAAATGAAGCAATCGAATAATCTAAAAGTTATTTCAATTGTTATGAAAGAAAAAATTTACAAAATGAAATTAAATATGAATTAATACATTTTTTTACGTGCATGCCATTTCATATAGAGGTGTAACCGACACTGGGCCGTGTGAGACTGTACTATCACAAAAGCACTGCATCACATCAGAACCTCAAAGTTAAGTTTGTTTGGGCAAGAGTAGTACAAAGAAGGGTGACCTCTTGGGAAGTTCAGGTGTTGCACTAATTTTTGAATTCGTATTGTCCATTAGTCTTCGAAAGTTGCATGTGACTAACTATTCTCTGACACGTTGTTCAAATCCGGAAGAATAGTGTGGAACATTGGTGACGTTGAGGGGATGCAAGTTTGAAGATTGAGGGATCTCGGAATGTGCAAATTAGGTGATAATGCTAAAAGTTGAAACTATCAAGACTTCTTTATTTCCCATAAATTTTCCAAACAGTTAGAAATTCTAAAAATTTAACACTCTGAATAATGTAGAAATCAAATAATGCAACGGTTTTTTCAACTTCGTCGAAATAGAAAATTTACAAATTGAAATTAAATGTAAATTAATAAAATTTTCACGTGGGTGGATTTCATTTATAATTGTAACCGAGATTGTGTCTTTTGCGAGCACACCAACACAAAAGCCATGTAAACTTTCAAAGCTCCATAGTTATGGGTGCTTGGGCAAAGGAAGTACTAAGATGGATGACCACTTGGCAAGTTGTTGTGTTGCACAAATTTTTAAATTCGTCTGGTCAATTTTTCTTCAATAGATGCACACGATTAAGCTAATGTATGACACGAAGTTGAAATATACCAAAATAGAGTGGAAGATTGGTGACATGGGAGGGATGCCTTTCCCAAGGTTGGGGAATTCTAGATTGTGCAAACAAGGCGAAAGAAGTAAAAGTTGAAATAATGAAGACTTCTTTAATTCCCATAATTTTTACAAATAGTCAGATATTTTAAATTTCTAAGTCTTTCAATAAATGAAGCAATCAAATAATGTAAAGGTTATTTCAATCGTTATGAAAGAAAAAATTTACAAAATGAAATTAAATCTGAATTAATACATTTTTTTACGTACATGCCATTTCACATAGAGGTGTAACTAACATTGGGTTGTGTGTGACGATACTAACACAAAAGCACTGGATCCCATCAGAACTCCAATGTTAATAAATTTTTAAACTTTAGAAATCAAATAATGCAACTGTTTTTTAAACTTTGTCGAAACAAAAAATTTACAAAATGAAATTAAATATAAATTAATAAATTTTTCACGTGGGACGATTTCATATATATTTGTAACTTACATTGTGTCTTTTGCGGGCACACCAACACAAAAGTAGTGGAAGCCTTTAAAGTTCCATAGTTATGTGTGCTTGGGCAATAGTAGTACTAAGTAGGATGACCTATTGGCAAGTTGTTGAGCTGCTCACATTTTTAAATTAGTCTGGTCAATTATTCTTCGACAGATGCATGCGATTAAACTAATTTATGATACGAAGTTGAAATATACCAAAATAGAGTGCAAGATTGCTGACAAGGGAGGGATGCCTTTTCCATGATTGGGGAATCCCGGATTGTGCAAACAAGGTGAGAAAAGTAAAAGTTCTAATGTTGAAGACTTCATTAATTCCCATAATTCTAACATACAGTCAGATATTTTAAATTTCTAAGTCTTTCAAAAAATGAAGCAATCAAATAATGTAAAAGTTATATCAATCGTTATGAAAGAGAAAATTTACAAAATGAAATTAAATGTGAAATAATACATTTTTCTAGGTGCATGCCATTTCATATAGAGGTGTAACCGACATTGGGTTGTGTTCGACCATACTAACACAAAAGCACTGAATCCCATCAGAACTCAAAAGTTAAGTGTGTTTGGGCAAAGGAGTACAAAGAACGGTGACCTCTTGCGAAGTTCTTTTGTTGCACTCATTTTTGAATTCGTATAGTCCATTAGTTTTTGAAAGTTGCATGTGACTAAACTAATCTCTGACATGTTCAAATCTAAAAGAATAGTGTGGAACATTGGTGACGTCGAGGGGATGCAAGTTTAAAGGTTGAGGGATCTCGGAAGGTGCAAAGAAGGTTATAACGCTAAAAGTTGAAATGATCAAAACTTCTTTAATTCTTATAAATTTTAAAAATAGTTAGAAATTCTAAAAATTTAAGACTCTGAATAATGTAGAAATCAAATAATGCCTCTATTTTTTCAACTTCGTCGAAACATAAAATTTACAAATTGAAATTAAATGTAAATTAATAAAATTTTTACATGGGACGATTTCATATATATTTGTAATCAACATTGTGTCTTTTGCAGGCACACCAACACAAAAGCAGTAGAAGCCCTCAAAGTTCCATAGTTATGTGTGCTTGGGCAAGAGAAGTACTAAGATGGATGACATCTTGGGATGTTCTTGTGTTGCACTCATTTTTGAATTCGTATAGTTCATTAGTTTTTGAAAGTTGCATGTGACTAAACTAATCTCTGACACGTTGTTCAAATCAAGAAGAATAGTGTGGAACATTGGTGACGTCGAGGGGATTCAAGTTTGATGGTTGAGGGATCACGGAAGGTTCAAATTACGTGATAATGCCAAAAGTTGAAATGATCAAGACTTCTTTAATTCCCATAAATTTTCCATACAGTTAGAAATTCTATAAATTTAAGACACTGAATAATGCAGAAATCAAATAATGCAACTATTTTTTCAACTTCGTCGAAACAAAAAATTTACAAATTGAAATTAAATGTAAATTAATAGAATTTTCATGTGGGTCGATTTCATATATATTTGTAACCGACATTGTGTCTTTTGCAGGCAGACCAACACAAAAGTAGTGGAAGCCTTCAAAGTTCCGTGGTTATGTGTGCTTGGGCAATAGTAGTACTAAGTTGGATGACCTCTTGGCAAGTTATTGTGTTGCACACATTTTTAAATTCGTCTCGTCAATTATTCTTCGACAGAAGCATGCGATTAAACTAATTTATGACACGAAGTTGAAATATACCAAAATAGAGTGCAAGATTGCTGACATGGGAGGGATGCCTTTTCCAAGATTGGGGAATCCTTGATTGTGCAAACAAGGTGAGAGAAGTAAAAGTTCTAATGATGAAGACTTCATTAATTCCCATAATTCTTACAAATAGTCAGATATTTTAAATTTCTAAGTCTTTCAATAAATGAAGCAATCAAATAATCTAAAAGTTATTACACTCGTTATGAAAGAGGAAATTTACAAAATGAAATTAAATGTGAATTAATACATTTTTCTAGGTGCAAGCCATTTCATATAGAGGTGTAACCGACATTGGGTTGTGTGTGACCATACTAACACAAAAGCACTGAATCCCATCAGAACTCAAAAGTTAAGAGTGTTTGGGCAAGAGTAGTACTAAGATAGATGACCTCTTGGGAAGTTCATATGTTGCACTCATTTTTGAATTCGTATAGTTCATTTGTTTTTGAAAGTTGCGTGTGACTCAACTAATCTCTCACACGTTGTTCAAATTCGAAAGAATAGTGTGGAACATTGGTGAAGTTGAGGGGATGCAAGTTTGAAGGTTGAGGGATCTTGGATGGTGCAAATAAGGTGATATTGCTAAAAGTTGAAATGATCAAGACTTCTTTAATTCCCATAAATTTTAAAAATAGTTATAAATTCTAAAAATTTAAGACTCTGAATAATGTAGAAATCAAATAATGCAATTGTTTTTTCAACTTCGTCAAAACATAAAATTTACAAATTGAAATTAAATGTAAATTAATAAAATTTTCACATGGGTTGATTTCATATATAGTTGTAACCGACATTGTGTCTTTTGCAAGCACACCAACACAAAAGCAGTGGAAGCCTTCAAAGTTCCATAGTTATGTGTGCTTGGGCAAGAGTAGCACTAAGATTGATGACCTCTTCCCAAGTTGTTGTGTTGCACACATTTTTAAATTCGTCTGGTCAATTGTTATTCGACAGATGCACGCGATTAAACAAATCAATGACACGAAGTTGAAATATACCGAAATGGAGTGCAAGATTGCTGACATGGGAGGGATGCCTTTTCCAAGATTGGGGAATCCCGGATTGTTCAAACAAGGATAGTGAAGTAAAAGTGGAAATGATGAAAACTTCTTTAATTCCCACAATTCTTACAAACAGTCAGATATTTTAAAATTCTATGTCTTTGAATAAATGAAGCAATCAAATAATCTAAAAGTTATATCAATCATTATGAAAGAAAAAATTTACAAAATGAAATTAAATTTGAATTAATACATTTTTTTACGTGCATACCATTTCATAAAGAGGTGTAACCGACATTGGGTTGTGTGCGACCATACTAACACAAAAGCACTGAATCTCATTAGAACTCCAAAGTTAAGTGTGTTTCGACAAGAGTATTACTAAGAAGGGTGACCTCTTTGAACTTCTTGCGTTGCACTCATTTTTGAATTTGTATAGTCCATTAGTTTTCGAAAGTAGCATGTGACTAAACTAATCTCTGACACGTTGTTCAAATCTAGAAGAACAGTGAGGAACATTGGTCACGTCGAGGGGATGCAAGTTTGAAGATTGAGGGATCTCGGAAGGTGCAAATTTGGTGATAATGCTAAAAGTTGAATGATCAAGACTTCTTTAATTCCCATAAATTTTCCAAATAGTTAGAAATTCTTAAAATTTAAGACTCCGAATAATGTAGAAATGACACTATGCAACTATTTTTTCAACTTCGTTGAAACCGAAAAATTTACAAAATGAAATTAAATGTAAATTAATAAAATTTTCACGTGAGTTGATTTCGTATATATTTGTAACCGACATTGTGTCTTTTGCATGCACACCAACACGAAAGTAGTGGAAGCCTTCAAAGTTCCATAGTTATGTGTGCTTGGGCAAGAGTAGTACTAAGTTGGATGACCTCTTGGCAAGTTGTTGTGTTGCACACATTTTTAAATTCGTCTCGTCAATTATTCTTCGACAGATACATGCGATTAAACTAATTTAAGACACGAAGTTGAAATATACCGAAATAGAGTGCAAGATTGCTGACATGGGAGGGATGCCTTTTCCAAGATTGGGGAATCCCGAATTGTGCATACAAGGCGGGAGAAGTAAAAATTGAAATGTTGGAAACTTCTTTAATTTCCATAATTCTTACAAATAGTTAGATATTTTAAAATTCTAAGTCTTTGAATAAATGAAGCAATCAAATAATCTAAAAGTTATTTCAATCGTTACGAAATAAAAAATTTACAAAATGAAATTAAATGTGAATTAACACTTTTTTTTTCGTGCATGCCATTTCATATAAAGGTGTAACCGACATTGGGTCGTGTGCGACCATACTAACACAAAAGCACTGGATTCCATCAGAACTCCAAAGTTAAGTGTGTTTGGGCAAGAGTAGTTCTAAGAAGGGTGAACTCTTGTGAAGTTCTTGTGTTGCACTCATTTTTGAATTCGTACAGTCCATTAGTATTCGAAAGTTGCATGTGACTATACTAATCTCTGACACATTGTTCAAATACGGAAGAATTGTGTGGAACATTGGTAACGTCGAGGGGATGCAAGTTTGAAGATTGAGGGATCTCGGAAGGTGCAAATTAGGTGGTAATGCTAAAAGTTGAAATGATCAAGACTTCTTTAATTCCCATAAATTTTCCAAACAGTTAGAAATTCTAAAAATTTAACACTCTGATTAAATGTAGAAATCAAATAATGCAACTATTTTTTCAACTTGAAAGCAAAAATTTACAAATTGAAATTAAATGTAAATTAATAAAATTTTCACGTGAGTTGATTTCTTATATATTTGTAACCGACATTGTGTCTTTTGCATGCACACCAACACAAAATCAGTGGCAGCCTTCAAAGTTCCATAGTTATGTGTGCTTGGGCAAGAGTAGTACTTAGTTGGAAGACCTCTCGGCAAGTTGTTGTGTTGCACACATTTTTAAATTCGTCTCGTCAATTATTCTTCGTCAGATACATGCGATTAAACTAATTTATGACACGAAATTGAAATATACCAAAATAGAGTGCATGATTGCTGATATGGGAGGGATGCCTTTTCCAAGATTGGGGAATCCTGGATTGTGCAAACATGGCGAGAGAAGTAAATGTCGAAATGATGAAAACTTCTTTAATTCCCATAATTCTTACAAACAATCAGATATTTTAAAATTCTAAGTCTTTGAATAAATGAAACAATCAAATAATCTAAAAGTTATTTCAATCGTTATGAAAGAAAAAATTTACAAAATTAAATTAAATGTGAATTAATACATTTTTTTACGTGCTTGTCATTTCATATAAAGGTGAAACCAACAATGGGTTGTGTGCGACCATACTAACACAAAAGCACTAGATCCTATCAGAACTCCAACGTTAAGTGTGTTTGGGAAGAGTAGTACTAAGAAGGGTTTCGGTAGTTCTTGCGTTGCATTCATTTTTGAATTCGTATAGTCCATTAGTTTTCGAAAGTTGCATGTGATTAAACTAATCTCTGACACGTTGTTCAAATCGGGAAGAATAGTATGGAACATTGGTGACGTCGAGGGGATGCAAGTTTGAAGATTGAGTGTTCTCGGAAGGTGCAAATTAGGTGATAATGCTAAAAGTTGAAATGATCAAGACTTCTTTAATTCCCATAAATTTTTCAAATAGTTAGAAATTCTAAAAATTTAAGACTGAATAATGGTAGAAATCAAACAATACAACTATTTTTTCAACTTCGTCGAAACAGAAAATTTACAAAATGAAATTAAATGTAAATTAATAAAATTTTCACATGGGTCGATTTCATATATATTTGTAACTGACATTGTGTCTTTTGCAGGCACACCAACACAAAAGCAGTGGAAGCCTTCAAAGTTCTACAGTTATGTGTGCTTGGGCAAGAGTAGTACAAAGTTGGACGATCTCTTGGCAAGTTGTTGTGTTGCACACATTTTTAAATTCAGCTAGTCAATTATTCTTCGGTAGAAGCATGCGATTAAACTAATTTATGACACGAAGTTGAAATATACCAAAATAGAGTGCCAGATTGCTGACATGGGAGGGATACCTTTTCTAAGATTGGGGAATCCTGGATTTTGCAAACAGGGCGAGAGAAGTAATTGTTGAAATGATGAAGACTTCTTTAATTCCCGTAATTCCTACAAACTGTCAGATATTTTAAAATTCTAAGTTTTTGAAAAAATGAAGCAATCAAATAATCAAAATGTTATTTCAATCGTTATGAAAGAAAAAATTTACAAAATGTAATTAAATGTGAATTAATAAATTTTTTTACATGCATGCCATTTCATATAAAGGTGTAACCGACAATGGGTTGTGTGTGACCGTACTAACACAAAAGCACTGGATTCCATCAGAACTCCAAACTTATGTGTGTTTGGGCAAGTGTAGTACTAAGAAGGGTGACCTCTTGGGAAGTCTTGTGTTGCATTCATTTTTGAATTCGTATAGTCCATTAGTTTTTGAAAGTTGCATGTGATTAAACTAATCTCTATCACGTTGTTCAAATCGGGAAGAATAGTGTGAAACATTGGTGACATCGAGGGGATGCAAGTTTGAAGATTGAGGGATCTCAGACGGTGCAAATTAGGTGATAATGCAAAAAGTTGAAATCGTCAAGACTTCTTTAATTCCCCCAAATTTTCCAAATAGTTAGAAATTCTAAAAATTTAAGACTCTGAATAAACGTAGAAATGAAGAAATGCAACTGTTTTTTCAACTTTGTCAAAACAGAAAATTTACAAAATGAAATTAAATGTATATCAACAAAATTTTCACATGAGACGATTTCATATATATTTTTAACTGAATTGTGTCTTTTGCGAGCACACCAACACAAAAGCAGTGAAAACCTTCAAAGCTCCATAGTTATGTGTGCTTGGGCAAGAGTAGTACTATGATGGATGACCTCTTGGCAAGTTGTTGTGTTGCACACATTTTTAAATTCGTCTGGTCAATTTTTCTATGATAGATGCATGCGATTAAGCTAATCTACGACACGAAGTTGAAATATACCAAAATAGAGTGCAAAATTGCTGACATGGGAGGGATGCCTTTCCCAAGGTTCGGGAATCCTGGATTGTGCAAACAAGGCGAGAGAAGTAAAAGTTGTAATGATGAAGACTTCATTAATTCCAATAATTCTTACAAACAGTCAGATATTTTAAATTTCTAAGTCTTTCAATAAATGAAGTAATCAAATAATGTAAAAGTTATTTCAATCGTTATGAAAGAGAAAATTTACAAAATGAAATTAAATGTGAATTAATACATTTTTTTACGTGCATGCCATTTTATATAGAGGTGTAACCGACATTGGGTTGTGTGCGACCATACTAACACAAAAGCACTGCATCCCATCAGAATTCCAAAGTTAAGTGTGTTTGGGCAAGAGAAGTACTAAGAAGGGTGACCTCTTGGGAACTTCTTGTGTTGCACTCATTTTTGAATTCGTATAGTCCATTAGTTTTCGAAAGTTGCATGTGACTAAACTAATCTCTGACACGTTGTTCATATCCGGAAGAATAGTGTGGAACATTGGTGACATCGAGAGGATGCAAGTTTGAAGATTGAGGGATCTTGGAAGGTGCAAATTAGGTGATAATGCTAAAAGTTGAAGTGACGAAGACTTCTTTAATTCCCATAAATTTTCCATACAATTAGAAATTGTAAAAATTTAAGACTCTGAATAATATAGAAATCAAATAATGCAACTGTTTTTTCAACTTCGTCGAAACAGAAAATTTACAAATTGAAATTAAATGTAAATTAATAAAATTTTCACGTGGGTCGATTTCATATATATTTGTAACGGACATTGTGTCTTTTGTAGGCACACCAACACAAAAACAGTGGAAGCCTTCAAAGTTCCATAGTTATGTGTGCTTGGGCAAGAGTAGTACTAAGATGGATGACGTCTTCGCAAGTTGTTGTGTGGCACACATTGTTACATTCGTCTGGTCAATTATTCTTCGTTAGATGCATGCGATTAATCTAATCTTTGACACGAAGTTGAAATATACCAAAATAGATTGCAAGATTGCTAACATGGAAGGGATGCCTTTTCCAAGATTGGGGAATCCCGGATTGTGCAAACAAGGCGAGAGAAGTAAATGATGAAATGATGAAGACTTCTTTAATTCCCATAATTCTTACAAACAGTCAGATATTTTAAATTTCTAAGTCTTTGAAAAAAGGATGCAACCAAATAATCTAAAAGTTATTTCAATCGTTTTGAAAGAAAAAATTTACAAAATGAAATTAAATGTGAATTAATAAATTTTTTTACGTGCATGCCATTTCATATAAAGGTGTAACCAACAATGGGTTGTGAGTGACCATACTAACACAAAGGCAATGGATTCCTTCATTGGTATATTTCAACTTAGAAATGAAAGTTGAAATGATCAAAACTTCTATAATTCCCATAAATTTTCCAAACAGTTAGAAATTATAAAAATTTAAGACTCTGAATAATGTAGAAATGAAATAGTGAAACTGTTTCTTCAACTTCTTCGAAACAGAAAATTTACAAATTGAAATTAAATGTAAATTAATAAAATTTTCACGTGGGTTGATTTCATATATATTTGTGACCGACATTATGTCTTTTGCAGGCTCACCAACACAAAAGCAGTGGAAGCCTTCATAGTTCCCTAGTTATGTGTGCTTGGGCAAGAGTAGTACTTTGATGGATGACCTCTTCGCAAGTTGTGTTGCACACATTTTTACATTCGTCTAGTCAATTATTCTTCGATAGATGCATGCGATTAAACTAATCTATGAGCCGAAGTTGAAATATACCAAAATAGAGTGCAAGATTGCTGACATGGGAGGGATGCCTTTTCCAAAATTGGGGAATCCCAGATTGTGCAAACAAGGAGAGTGAAGTAAAAGTAGAAATGATGAAGACTTCTTTAATTCCCTCAATTCTTACAAACAGTCAGATATTGTAAAATTCTAAGTCTTTGAATAAATGAAGCAATTAAATAATCTAAATGTTATTTCAATCGTTATGAAAGAAAAAATTTACAAAATGAAATTAAATGTGAATTAATACTTTTTTTTACGTGCATGCCATTTCATATAGAGGTGTAACCGACATTGGGTCGTGTGCGACCATACTAACACAAAAGCACTGGATCTCAACAAACTCAATAGTTAAGTGTGTTTGGGCAGAAGTAGAACTAAGAAGGATGATCTCTTGGGAAGTTCTTTTGTTGCACTCATTTTTGAATTGTCCATTAGTTTTTGAAAGTTGCATGTGACTAACCTAATCTGTGACACGTTGTTCAAATCCGAAAGAATAGTGTGGAACATTGGTAATGTCGAGGGGATGCAAGTTTGACGATTGAGGGATCTCGGAAGGTGCAAATTACGTGATAATGCTAAAAGTTGAAATGATCAAGAGTTCTTTAATTCCCATTAATTTTCCAAATAGTTAGAAATTCTAAAAATTTAAGACTCTGAATAATGTAGAAATCAAATAATGCAACTGTTTTTTCAACTTCATCAAAACAGAAAATTTTCAAATTGAAATTAAATGTAAATTCATAAAATTTTCACGTGGCTCGATTTCATATATATTTGTTACCGACATTGTGTCTTTTGTAGGCACACCAACACAAATGCAGTGGAAGCCTTCAAAGTTCCATAGTTTTGTGTGCTTGGGCAAGAGTAGTACTAAGAAGGGTGACCTCTTGAGAAGTTCTTGTGTTGCACATATTTTTGAATTTGTATAGTCCATTAGTTTTCGAAAGCTGCATGTGACTAAACTAATCTTTGACACGTTTTTCAAATTCGGAAGAATAGTGTGGAACATTGGTGACGTCGAGGGGATGCAAATTTGAAGATTGAGGGATCTGGGAAGGTGCAAATTAGGTGATAATGCTAAAAGTTGAAATGATCAAGACTTTTTCCCATAAATTTTCCAAACAGCTAGAAATTCTAAAAATTTAAGACTCTGAATAATTGTAGAAACAAATAATGCAACTATTTTTTCAACTTTGTCGAAACAGAAAATTTACAAATTGAAATTAAGTGCATATCAATAAAATTTACACGTGAGACGATTTCATATATATTTGTAACCGACATTGTGTCTTTTGCGAGTACACCAATACAAAAGCAGTGGAAACCTTCAAAGATCCATAGTTATGTGTGCTTGGGTAAGAGTAGTACTAAGATGGACGACCTCTTGGCAAGTTGTTCTGTTACACATATTTGTAAATTCGTCTAGTTAGTTATTCTTCGACAGATGCATGCGATTAAGCTAATCTATGACATGAAGTAGAAAAATACCAAAATAGAGTGCAAGATTGTTGACATCGGAAGGACACCTTTTCCAAGATTGGGAATCCCTGATTGTGCAAACAAGGCAAGAGAAATAAAAGTTGAAATGATGAAAACTTCTTTAATTCTCATAATTCTTACAAACAGTCAGATATTTTAAATTTCTAAGTCTTTCAATAAATGAGGCAATCAAATAATCTAAAAGTTATTTCAATCATTATGAATGAGAAAATTTACAAAATGAAATTAACTGTGAATTAATACATTTTTTTACGTGCATGCCATTTCATATAGAGGTGTAATCGACATTGGGTCTTGTGCGACCATACGAACACAAAGGCACTGGATCTCATCAGAACTCCATAGTTAAGTATGTTTGGGCAAGAGTAGTCCTAAGAAGGATGATCTCTTGGGAAGTTCCTGTGTTAGACTCATTTTTGAATTGTCCATTAGTTTTCGAAAGTTGCATTTGACTAAAGTAATCTCTGACACGTTGTTCAAATCCGGAAGAATAGTGTGGAACTTTGGTAACGTCGAGGGGATGCAAGTTTGAAGATTGAGGGATCTCGGAAGGTGCAAATTAGGTGGTAATGCTAAAAGTTGAAATGATCAAGACTTCTTTAATTCCCATAAATTTTCCAAACAGTTAGAAATTCTAAAAATTTAAGACACTGAATAATGTTGAAATCAAATAATGCAACTGTTTTTTCAAATTGAAATTAAATGTAAATTAATAAAATTTTCACGTGGGTCGATTTCATATATATTGGTAACCGACATTGTGTCTTTTGTAGGCACACCAACACAAATGTAGTGGAAGCCTTCAAAGTTCCATAGTTATGTGTGCTTGGGCAAGAGTAGTACTAAGATGGATGACCTCTTGGCATGTTGTGTTGCACAAATTTTTAAATTCATTCGGTCAATTATTCTTCGACAGATGCATGCGATTAAACTAGTCTATGAGACGAAGTTGAAATATAACAAAATAGAGTGCAAGATTGCTGACATGGGAAGGATGCCTTTTCCAAGATTGGGGAATCCCTGGTTGTGCATACAAGGAGAGAGAAGTAAAAGTTGAAATGATGAACACTTTTTTAATTTCCAAAATTCTTACACACAGTCAGATATTTTAAATTTCTAAGTCTTTGAAAAAATGAAGCTATCAAATAATCTAAAAGTTATTTCAATTGTTATGAAGGAAAAAATTTAAAAAATTAAATTAAATGTGAATAAATACATTTTTTTACGTGCAGGCCATTTCATATATAGGTGTAACCGAAATTGGGTTGTGTGCGACCATACTAACAAAAAGCACTTGATCCCATTAGAACTCCAAAGTTAATTAAGTTTGGGCTAGAGTAATACTAAGAAGGGTGACCTCTTGCGAAGTTCATGTGTTGCACATATTTTTGAATTCGTATAGTCCATTAGTTTTCGAAAGTTGCATTTGACTAAACTAATCTCTGACACGTTTTTAAAATTTGAAAGAATAGTGTGGAACGTTGGTGACGTCGAGGGGATGGAAGTTTGAAGATTGAGGGATCTCGGAAGGTGCAAATTAGGTGATAATGCTAAAAGTTGAAATGATCAAGACTTCTTCCCAAAAATTTTCCAAACAGTTAGAAATTCTAAAAATTTAAGACTCTGAATAATTGTAGAAATCAAATAATGCAACTATTTTCTCAACTTCGTCGAAACAGAAAATTTACAAATTGAAATTAAGTGCATATCAATAAAATTTTCACGTGAAACGATTTCATATATAATTTTAACCGACATTGTGTCTTTTGGCGGCACACCAATACAAAAGCATTGGAAACCTTGAAAGATCCATAGTTATGTGTGGTTGGGCAAGAGTAGTACTTAGATGGACGACCTCTTGGCAAGTCGTTGTGTTACACACATTTTTAAATTCGTCTAGTCAGTTATTCTTTGACAGATGCATGCGATTAAGCTAATCTATGACACCAAGTACAAATATACCAAAATAGAGTGCAATATTGTTGACATGGGAAGGATGCCTTTTCCAAGATTGGGAATCCCAGATTGTGCAAACAAGGCAAGAGAAATAAAAGTTGAAATGATGAAAACTTCTTTAATTCCCATAATTCTTACAAACAGTCAGATATTTTAAATTTCTAAGTCTTTCAATAAATGAAGCAATCAAATAATCTAAAAGTTATTTCAATCATTATGAAAAAAAAAATTTACAAAATGAAATTAAATATAAATTAATAAATTTTTTACATGCATGCTATTTCATATAGAGTTGTAACCGACATTGGGTCGTGTGCAACCATACAAACACAAAAGCACTGGTTCCCATCAAACACCAAAGTTAAGTGTGTTTGAGCAAGATAAGTACTAAGAAGGGTGACCTCTTGGGAAGTTCTTGTGTTGCACTCATTTTTGAATTTGTATAGTCCATTAGTTTTTGAAAGCTGCATGTGACTAAACTAATCTCTGACACGTTGTTCAAATCTGAAAGTATAGTGTGGAACGTTGGTGGCGTCGAGGGGATGCAAGTTTGAAGATTGAGGGAACTCGGAAGTCGCAAATTAGGTGATAATGCTAAAAGTAGAAATGATCAAGACTTCTTTAATTCCCATAAATTTTCCAAACAGTTAGAAATTCTAAAAATTTAAGACTCTGAATAATGTAGAAATCAAATAATGCAACTGTTTTTTCATCTTCGTCGAAACAGAAAATTTACAAATTGAAATTAAATGTAAATTAATAAAATTTTCATGTGGGTCGATTTCATATACAGTTGTAACTGACATTTTGTCTTTTGCAGGCTCCCCAACTCAAAAGCAGTTGAAGCCTTCAAAGTTCCATAGTTACGTGTGCTTGGGCAAGAGTAGTACTAAGATGGATGACTACTTGGCAAATTGTTGTGTTGCAAACATTTTAAATTCACTGGTCAATTATTCTTCGACAGATGCATGCGATTAAACTAATCTAAGACACGAAGTTGAAATATACCAAAATAGAGTGCAAGATTGCAGACATGGGAGGGATGCCTTTTCCAAGATTAGGGAATCTTGGATTGTGCAAACAAGGAGAGAGAATTAAAAGTTGAAGTGATGAATACTTCTTTAATTCCCACAATTCTTACAAATAGTCAGATATTTTAAAATTCTAAGTCTTTGAATAAATGAAGCAATCAAATAATCTAAAAGTTATTTCAATTGTTATGAAAGAGATAATTTAGAAAATGAAATTAAATGTGAGTTAATACATTTTTTTACGTGCATGCCATTTCATATAGAGGTGTAACCGACATTGGTCTTGTGCGACGATACTAACACAAAAGCACTGGATCTCATCGGAACTCCATAGTTTAGTGTGTTTGGGCATGAGTAGTACTAAGAAGGGTGATCTCTTCGGAAGTTCTTGCGTTGCAATCATTTTTGAATTCGTATAGTCCATTAGTTGTCGAATGTTGCATGCGACTAAACTAATATCTGACACATTGTTCAAATTCGGAAGAATAGTGTGGAACATTGGAGACGTCGAGGTGATGCAAGTTTGAAGATTGAGGGATCTCGGAAGGTGCAAATTAGGTGATAATGCTAACAGTTGAAATGATCAAGACTTCTTTAATTCCCTTAAATTTTCCAAACAGTTAGAAATTCTAAAAATTTAAGAGTCTGAATAATTGTAGAAATCAAATAACGCAACTATTTTTTCAACTTCGTCGAAACAGAAAATTTACAAAATAAAATTAAATGTATATCAATAAAATTTTCACGTGAAACGATTTCATATATATTTGTAACCGACAATGTGTCTTTTGCGAGCACACCAACACAAAAGCAGTGGAAACCTTCAAAGCTCCGTAGTTATTTGTGCTTGGGCAAGATTAGTACTAAGATGGATGACCACTTGGGACATTATTGTGTTGCACACATTTTTAAATTCGTATGGACAGTTATTCTTTGACAGATCCATGCGATTAAACTAATCTATGACACGAAGTTGAAATATACCAAAATAGAGTGCAAGATTGCTGACATGGGAGGGATGCCTTTTCCAAGATTGGGGAATCCCGAATTGTGCAAACAAGGAGAGTGAAGTAAAAGTTGAAGTGATGAAGACTTCTTTAATTCCCACAATTCTTATGAATAGTCAGATATTTTAAAATTCTAAGTCTTTGAATAAATGAAGCAATCAAATAATCTCAAAGTTATTTCAATCGTTATGAAAGAGAAAATTTACAAAATGAAATTAAATGTGAATTAATACATTTTTTATGTGGATGCCATTTCATATAGAGGTGTAACCAACATTCGATTGTGTGCGACCATACTAACACAAAAGCACTACATCCTATCAGAACTTCAATGTTAAGTGTGTTTGGGCAAGACTAGTACTAAGAAGGGTGATCGCTTGGAAAGTTCTTGTATTGTGGAACATTGGTGATGTCGAGGTGATGCAAGTTTGAAGATTGAGGGATTTCGGAAGATGCAAATTAGGTGATAATGGTAAAACTTGAAATGATTAAGACTTCCTCAATTCCCATAAATTTTTCAGACAGTTAGAAATTCTATAAATTTAAGACAATGAATAATTGTAGAAATCAAAGAATGCAACTCCTTTTTCAACTTCGTCGAAGCAGAAATTTACAAATTGAAATTAAATGTATATCAATAAAATTTTCGGGTGAGACGATTTCATATATATTTGTAACCGACATTGTGTCTTTTGTGAGCACACCAAAACAAAAGCAGTGGAAACCTTCAAAGATCCGTAGTTATGTTTGCTTGGGCAAGAGTACGACTAATATGGACGACTTCTTGGCAAGTTGTTGTGTTACACACATTTTCAAATTCGTCTGGTCAGTTATTTTTCGACAGATGCATGCGATTAAGCTAATCTATGACACGAAGTAGAAATATACCAAAATAGAGTGCAAGATTGTTGACTTGGGAAGGATGCCTTTTCCAAGATTGTGGAATCCCGGATTGTGCAAACAAGGCGAGAGAAGTAAAAGTTGAAATGATGAAGACTTCTTTAATTCCCATAATTCTTACAAATAGTCAGATATTTTAAATTTCTAAGTCTTTTAATAAATGAAGCAATCAAATAATCTAAAAGTTTTTTCAATCGTTATGAAAGAGAAAATTTACAAAATGAAATTAAATGTGAATTAATACATTTTTTTACGTGCATGCCATTTCATATAGAGGTGTAACCGACATTGGGCAAGAGTAGTATTAAAAAGGGTGATCTCTTGAGAAGTTCTTGTGTTGCACCCATTTTTGAATTCGTATAGTCCATTAGTTTTCAAAAGTTGCATGTGACTAAACTAATCTCTGACACGTTGTTCAAATCTGGAAGAATAGTTTGGAACATTGGTGACGTCAAGGGGATGCAAGTTTGAAGATTGAGGGATCTCAGAAGGTGCGAATTAGGTGATAATGCTAAAAGTTGAAATGATCAAGACTTTTTTAATTCCCATAAATTTTACAAACAGTTTGAAATTCTAAAAATTTATGACTCTCAATAATGTAGGAATAAAATAATGCAACTATTTTTTCAACTTCATCGAAATAGAAAATTTACAAAATAAAATTAAATGTATATCAATAAAATTTTCACGTGAAACGATTTCATATATATTTGTAACCGACAATGAGTCTTTTGCGAGCAGACCAACACAAAAGCAGTGGAAACCTTCAAAGCTCCATAGTTATGTGTGCTTGGGCAAGATTAGTACTAAGATGGATGACCTCTTGGGAAGTTGTTGTGTTGCACACATTTTTAAGTTTGTATGGTCAGTTATTCTTTGACAGATGCATGCGATTAAACTTATCTATGACACGAAGTTGAAATATACAAAAGTAGAGTGCAAGATTGCTGACATGGGAGGGATGCTTTTTCCAAGATTGGGGAATCCCGGATTGTGCAAACAAGGAGAGTGAACTAAAAGTTGAAATGATCAAGACTTTTTTAATTCCCATAAATTTTCCAAACAGTTTGAAATTCTAAAAATTTAAGACTCTCAATAATGTAGAAATCAAATAATGCAATTGTATTTTAAACTTCTTCGAAATCGAAAATTTACAAAATGAAATTAAATGTAAATTAATAAAATTTTCACGTGGGTCCTTTTCATATATATTTGTAACCAACATTGTGTCTTTTGCAGGCACACCAACACAAAAGCAGTGGAAGCTTTCAAAGTTCCATAGTTATGTGCGCTTGGGCAAGAGTAGTACTATGATGGATGACCTCTGGGCAAGTTGTTGTGTTGCAAACATTTTCAAATTCATCTGGTCAATTATTCTTCGACTGATGCGTGCGATTAAACTAATCTATGACACGAAGTTCAAATATACCAAAATAGAGTGCAAGATTGCTGACATTGGAGGGATGCCTTTTCCAAGATTGGGGAATCCCGGATTTTGCTAACAAGGAGAGTGAAGTAAAAGTTGAAGTGAGGAAGTCTTCTATAATTCCCTCAATTCTTACAAACAGTCAGATATTTCAAAATTCTAAGTCTGTTAATAAATGAAGGAATCAAATAATCTAAAAGTTATTTCAATCGTTATGAAAGAAAAAATTTACAAAATGAAATTAAATGTGAATTAATACATTTTTTTACGTGCATGCCATTTCATATAGAGGTGTAACCGACATTGGGTCGTGTGTGACCATACTAACACAAAAGCACTGGATCCCATCAGAAATCCAAAGTTAAGTGTGTTTGGGCAAGAGTAGTACTAAGAAGGGTGACCCCTTGGGAAGTTCTTGTGTTGCACTCATATTTGAAATCGAATTGTCCATTAGTTTTCGAAAGTTGCATGTGACTAAACTAATCTCTGACACGTTGTTCAAATCTGAAAGTATAGTGTGGAACATTGGTGACGTCGAGGGGATGCAAGTTTGAAGTTTGAGGGATCTCAGAAAGTGCATATTAGGTGATAATGCTAAAAGTAGAAATGATCAAGACTTCTTTAATTCCCATAAATTTTCCAAACAGTTAGAAATTCTAAAAATTTAAGAATCTGAATAATGTAGAAATCAAATAATGCAATGTTTTTTCCCACTTCGTTGAAACAGAAAATTTAAAAATTGAAATTAAATGTAAATTAATAAAATTTTCACGTGAGTCGATTTCAAATAAATTTGTAACCGACATTGTGTCTTGTAGGCACACCAACACAAATGCAATGGAAGCCTTCAAAGTTCCATAGTTATGTGTGCTTGGGCAAGAGTAGTACTAAGATGGACGACCTCTTGGCATGTTGTTGTGTTGCACAACTTTTTAAATTTGTTTGGTCAATTATTATTCGATAGATGCATGCGATTAAACTAATCTATGACACGAAGTTGAAATATACCGAAATAGAGTGCAAGATTGCTGACATGGGAGGGATGCCTTTTCCAAGATTGGGGAATCCCTGATTGTGCAAACAAGGAGAGAGAAGTAAAAGTTGAAATGATGAAGATTTCTTTAATTCCCACAATTCTTACAAACAGTCATATATTTTAAATTTCTAAGTCTTTGAATAAATGAAGCAATCAAATAATCTAAAAGTTATTGCAATTGTTATGAAAGAAAAAATTTAAAAAATGAAATTAAATGTAAATTAATAGATTTTTTTACGTGCATGCCATTTGATATAGGGGTGTAACCGAGATTGGATCGTGTGCGACCATACTAACAAAAAAGCACTGGATCCCATCCGAACTCCAAAGTTAATTTTGTTTGGGCAAGAGTAGTTCTAAGAAGTGTGACCTCTTGGGAAGTTCTTGTGTTGCACTTATTTTTGAATTCGTATAGTCCATTAGTTTTCAAAAATTGCATGTGACTAAACTAATCTCTGACACGTTTTTCAAATTCAGAAGAATAGTGTGAAACATTGGTGACGTCGAGGGGATGCAAGTTCGAAGATTGGGGGATCTCGGAAGGCACAAATTAGGTGATAGTGCTAAAAGTTGAAATGATCAAAACTTCTTCAATTCCCATAAATTTTCCAAACAGTTAGAAATTCTAAAAATTTAAGATTCTGAATAATTGTAGAAATCAAATAATGCAACTGTTTTTTCAACTTCAACGAAATAGAAAATTTACAAATTGAAATTAAATGTATATCATTAAAATTTTCACGTGTCACGATTTCATATATATTTGTAACTAACATTGTGTCTTTTGCGAGCACACCAACACAAAAGCAGTGGAAACCTTCAAAGATCCATAGTTATGAGTGCTTGGGCAAGAGTAGTACTAAGATGGACGACTACTTGGCAAATTGTTTTGTTACACACATTTTTAAATTCGTCTGGTCAGTTATTCTTCGACAGATGCTTGTGATTAAGCTAATCTATGACACGAAGTAGAAATATACCAAAATAGAGTGCAAGATGGTTGACATGGGAAGGATGCCTTCTCCAAGATTGGGGAATCCCGGATTGTGCAAACACGAAGAGAGAAGTAAAAGCTGAAATCATGAAGACTTCTTTAATTCCAACAATTCTTACAAATAGTCAGATATTTTATAATTCTAAGCCTTTCAATAAATGAAGCAATCAAATAATCTAAAAGTTATTTCAATCATTATGGATGAGAAAATATACAAAATGAAATTAAATGTGAATTAATACATTTTTTTACGTGCATGTCATTTCATATAGAGGTGTAACCGACATTTGGTTGTGTGTGACCATACTAACACAAAAGCACTAGATCCTATCAAAACTCCAAAGTTAAGTGTGTTTGGGCAAGAGTAGTACTAAGAAGGGTGACCACTTGGGAAGTTCTTTGACATGTTGTTCATATCCACAAGAATAGTGTGGAACATTGGTGACGTCGAGGGGATGAAGTTTGAAATTATAAGTCTTCGAATAAATGAAGCAATCAAATAATCTAAAATTTATTTCAATCGTTATGAAAGAAAAAATTTACAAAATGAAGTTAAATGTGAATTAATACGTTTTTTTACGTGCATGCCATTTCATATAGAGGTGTAGCCGATAATGGGTCGTTTGCAACCATACTAATACAAAAGCCATGCATCTCATCAGAACTCCATAGCTAAGTGTGTTAGGGAAAGAGTAGTACTAAGAACGGTGACATCTTGGGAAGTTTTTGCGTTGCACTGATTTTTTGAATTCATATAGTCCATTTGTTTTGGAAATTGCATGTGACTAAACTAATTTCTGACATGTTGTTCAAATTCAGAAGAAAAGTGTGGAACATTGGTGAGATCGAGGGGATGCAAGTTTGAAGATTGAGGGATCTCGGAAGGTGCAAATTAGGTGATAATGCTAAAAGTTGAAATGATGAAGACTTCTTTAATTCCCATAAATTTTCCAAACAATTAGAAATTCTAAAAGTTTAAGCCTCTAAATAAATGTAGAAATCAAATAATGCAACTATTTTTTCAACTTCGTCGAAACAGAAAATTTACAAAATGAAATTAAATGTATATCAATAAAATTTTCACGTGAGACAATTTCATATATATTTGTAATAAACATTGTGTCTTTCGCGAGCAAACCAACACAAAAGCAGTGGAAACCTTCAAAGCTCCATAGTTATGTGTGCTTGGGCAAAATTAGTACTAAGATGGATGACCTCTTGGGAAGTAGTTGTGTTGCACACATTTTTAATTTCGTCTGGTCAATTATTCTTCGACAGATGTATGCAATTAAACTAATCTATGACACGAAGTTGAAATATACAAAAATAGAGTGCAAGATTGCTGACATGGGAGGGATGCCTTTTCCTTGATTGGGGAATCCGTGATGGTGCAAACAAGGCGATAGAAGTTAAAGTTGAAATGATGAAGACTTCTTTGATTCCCATAATTCTTACAAACAGTCAGATATTTTAAAATTTTAAGTCTTTGAATAAATGAAGCAATCAAATAATCTAAAAGTTATTTCAATCGTTATGAAAGAGAAAATTTACAAAATGAAATTAAATGTGAATTAATACATTTTTTTACGTGCATGCCATTTCATATAGACATCTAACCAACATTGGTAATGTGCGACCATACTAACACAAAAGCACTGGATCCCATCAGAACTCCAAAGTTAAGTGTGTTTGGGCAAGAGTAGTACTAAGAAGGATGACCTCTTCTGAAGTTCTTGTGTTGCACTCATTTTTGAATTCGTATAGTCCATTAGTTTTCGAAAGTTGCTTGTGAGTAAACTAATCTCTGACACATTGTTCAAATCTAGAAGAATTGTGTGGAATGTTGGTGATGTCGAGGGGATGCAACTTTGAAGATTGGGTGATCTCGGAAGGTGCAAATTAGGTGACAATTCTAAATGTTGAAATTATCAAAACTTCTTTAATTCCCTTAAATTTTTCAAACAGTTAGAAATTCTAAAAATTTAAGACTCTAAATAAATGTAGAAATTAAATAATGCAACTATTTTTTCAACTTCATCGAAACAGAAAATTTACATAATGAAATTAAATATAAATTAATAAAGTTTTCACTTGGGTCGATTTCATATATATTTGTAACCGAGATTGTGTCTTTTGTGGGCACACCAACACAAAAGCAGTGGAAGCCTTCAAAGTTCCATAGTTATGTCTGCTTGGGCAAGAGTAGTACTAAGACGGATGACCTCTTGACAAGTAGTTGTGTTGCACACATTTTTAAATTTGTCTGGTCAATTATTATTCGACAGATGCATGCGATTAAACTAATCTATGACACAAAGTTGAAATATACCAAAATAGAGTGCAAGATTGCTGACATGGGAGGGATGCCTTTTCCAAGATTGGGGAATCCCTGATTGTGCAAACAAGGAGAGAGAAGTAAAAGTTGAAATGATGAAGATTTCTTTAATTCCCACAATTCTTACAAACAGTCATATATTTTAAATTTCTAAGTCTTTGAATAAATGAAGCAATCAAATAATCTAAAAGTTATTACAATTGTTCTGAAAGAAAAAATTTAAAAAATGAAATTAAATGTAAATTAATAGATTTTTTTACGTGCATGCCATTTGATATAGGGGTGTAACCGAGATTGGATCGTGTGCGACCATACTAACAAAAAAGCACTGGATCCCATCCGAACTCCAAAGTTAATTTTGTTTGGGCAAGAGTAGTTCTAAGAAGTGTGACCTCTTGGGAAGTTCTTGTGTTGCACTTATTTTTGAATTCGTATAGTCCATTAGTTTTCAAAAATTGCATGTGACTAAACTAATCTCTGACACGTTTTTCAAATTCAGAAGAATAGTGTGAAACATTGGTGACGTCGAGGGGATGCAAGTTCGAAGATTGGGGGATCTC
>JAMKPZ010015468.1:0-18446 GCA_024699675.1 Amphibolis antarctica | reverse complement strand
TGCTGTTGGCGAGTAAAATAACCCGACGTTGTCGCGGCTGGTGTGCCAAGAGGGGATACCTTACCTAGAGGGAGCCGAAGTTTGTGATCTCCCTCATTGTCGGGTGGCACTCAGGCTAGGTAAAGAATGGGAGGTTGGATACTCATTCAAGGGGAGGACTGATCTCCCGTCGTTTTCTTGTACCCACTCAGAATCAACAAAGACCATGGGGATAGGGACGAACCTGGATTACTCACCCTGTTCCATCTTTGTGCCATCGGAGTTAAACAAGATGGGCGCTCAGGTTTTTGATGTAGAAATCTGGATGTAGTTGGTGTCACTCCTGGGGTCGGTAGTTCGTCCCAGAGGTCCGAATAGCACTTCTTGAGTCAGATGCGCCGCCTGCTGCTGCAAACTATTCTCACCGCCGGCTGTGGATGTGGCTGTTGGGTATGTCAGAGGCGGCAGCTGGTTGTAGGCCGGTTGGATGGTGGGGTGTGTAAGTATTCGGGTGACATGCCGCAGATGGAGGATGAATCATTTTCTAGGTTTCGGGCATTTCTTTTGGTGAATGATGAGCTTGTCATTCCATGGTTCTGAGACCGAGGGGATGTGGTTGGACCTGCTCGTCATGTGTGCATCGTGTGTGCCTCATGTGACGTGTAAGTCATAAAAAGGGATTTACCGAGGAAAGGAGCGTACCTGTCCGGACCTGATCTCTCGATTAGTTGGTGGAGAGTCGAACGGAGACGTCGGTCGTTGGCTTGTCCGAAGGCGGCGACCGCACGGAGTCCCGCTCGTGCTCGTTCTTCACAGTCATGGGGGAATTGGCTTCTTGATTGGCTTGTGGGATGTTGGTCTAAGAAGCTGGCGGCCGGTTTGTCTAGAGGTGGCAGCCGCGTGGACCCTAGGTCGAACACATTTTTCTGGGTCTTTAGGAGGCCGGTCTAGGGAGGCGGCAACCAGCCCATCTGGAGGTGGCAGCTGCATGGCCCCCCCCGTCCAACCTATTTTTCTAGGTCTTTAGGGGGCCAGTCTAGGGAGGCGGCAATCAGCCCATCTGGAGGTGGCAGCCGCGTGGCCCCCCCTGTCCAACCTATTTTTCTGGGTCTTGAGGGGGCCGGTCTAGGGAGGCGGCAATCGGTTCTCTAGAGGTGGCAGCCGCGTGGCCCCCCCGTCCAACCCATTTTTCTGGGTCTTGAGGGGGGTGGTCTATTGAGGCGGCAACTGGTTCTCTAGAGGTGGCAACTGTGTGGACCCCCGTCCAACCCGTTTTTCTAGGTCTTTAGGGGGCCGGTCTAGGGAGGCGGCAACCGGCCCATCTAGAGGTGGCAGCCGCATGGCCCCCCCCGTCCAACCCATTTTTCTGGGTCTTGAGGGGGCCAGTCTAGGGAGGTGGCAATCGATTCTCTGGAGGTGGCAGCCGCGTGGCCCCACCCGTCCAACCCATTTTTCTGGATCTTGAGGGGGGCAGTCTTGGGAGGCGGCAATCGGTTCTCTGGAGGTGGCAACCACGTGGAACCCCGATTGACCTCGTCCAACCCATTTTTCTGGGTCTTGAGGGGGCCAGTCTAGGGAGGCGGCAACTGATTCTCTGGTGGTGGCAGCCGAGTGGCCCCCCCCAATCTAACTCGTTTTTCATGGGTAGAACTTCTTCAACTGTGACAAATTGATTGGGCCGAACTCCTGTTGGGTGGCTTCATCAAAAAGGTAAGCAGCTCCCCCACTGAGGATCTTGGTGATGATGTTTGGGCCCCACCAGTTCAGGGAGAATTTTCCCATTGAACCTGTTGGAAAAACGGAGCGAAGGACTTGATTACCAGATTTAAGGAATCGGGGATGAACCTTCTTGTTGTAAGCCCTTGCCATTTTTTTCTGATAAGTCTGGGCATGGTTCAATGCCTTCAACCTTCTTTCATCAAGGAGGTTGAGTTGCAGTAGGCGCAATTCTGACCATTGGTCATCAGGGTCCGCTGTTTCTTTGAGGATGCGAAGGGATGGAAGTTCTACTTCCACCGGCAACACTGCTTCGGACCCGTATACCAGTGAGTATGGTGTTGCCCCGGTAGCGGTCCGTAGGGAGGTCTGGTATGCCCAGAGTGCGTACGGGAGGTGATCATGCCAATCTTTGTGTGTTCGGACCATCTTCTTGAGAATCCGGACTAGTGTCTTGTTAGCTACTTCGACTGCTCCGTTGATCTGTGGCCTGTAGGGGGATGCCCTTAGGTGACGGATGTGGCATTGTTCAAGGTAGCTTGTGACCTGCTTGGCTATGAAGTTGGTGCCGTTATCGGTCACCACCTCGAAGGGTACGCCATACCGAGTGACAATGTTGTTGCACAAGAACTTCTGAGTGGCGGCTGCCATGACTGTCTTGTAGGAGGCTGCTTCTACCCACCTGGTGAAGTAATCGATGGCCACCAGTATGTACCGGTGTCCATTGGTGGCTGTTGGCTTGATCTCACCTACCACATCCAAGGCCCACATGGAGAATGGCCATGGAGAAGCCATGTTGTATAGTTCCTTGGGGGGCGCATGGATGAGGTTCCCATGTACTTGGCACTGATGACAGTGACAGACGTACGCAGTGCAGTCCGCTTCCATTGTGCTCCAGTAGTAGCCTTGAAGCATGATCTTTTTCGCTAGGAGGATCCTGTTCATGTGGGATCCACAGACACCTTCATGGATTTCCTACATAATCGTACGTGCCTCGGGCGAGGTTACGCATCAGAGGAGAGTCTGGTTGTGAGATCTTTTGTAGAGTTGTCCCCCGCTGAAGACGTAGCCGGCTGCTAGTCTTGACAACGTACGTCAGTCTTGGGTAGTGGCCTCTGGGGGGAACTCTCCTATTTCCAAGAAAGTTTGTATATCTGAATACCATGGGCGGTCCTCTTGCTGTGAGTTTCTCAGGTTATGGTCAGGGGACCTATATTCTGTGTTGCTTGGCTCATTAGCCGGAGTTGGTTCTCTGCGTTGGCCGGCAATCTGCTGGTTGCTGGAGCGGCTAGCCAAAGGCACAGCTGTGGGTCTGGCGTCAGCCTGTCTGGAGACTACCGTAAGGCTGTAGACGTCTTCGCTATAGGTCGATTGGTGAAGTGTTGTGACTTCTATGGCAATGCCCTTCCGTGACCGCTACCCATGAGGCTAAGACGGCCAGAGTGTCTGTGTATGGGTTATGCTTGCGGCTGATGTGTTGGAAGTGGACGAATCGGAAGTCACTTGCTAATTGCAGTACGAGTTCCTGGTACGGCGGGAGCTTGGGGTCTCGGGTTTTCCACCTATTGAGGGTTTGAGAAATTACCAGCATGGCGTCGCCGAATACTTGCAGATGTGTAACCCAGAGTTCCTGCGCAAGTCGTAGCCCCATGATACAAGCCTCGTATTCTGCCTCATTGTGTGAGCATGTGAAGAGAAGCCGCTTGGCTATGGGCAACATCTTTCCTTGGGGATCCACTAAGATGAGCCCTACCCCGCGACCTTTAGTGTTGACTGCTCTGTCGAAGTACAAGGTATGGGGTTTCGGTTGATTAGGACCCAGTTGATCTAGATCTGACTGGTCTGGTTTCGGCTCGTCGATGGTGAAGATCGGCTCATTTGGGAAGGAATCTTCTAGTGGCTGGTAATCCGGCAATGGCTGGTGTGCTAGCTGGTCAGCCATGGCTTGAGCCTTCATGGACTTCTGGGATACGTACCAGATGTCGAACTCTGCAAGGTGCATTTGCCATTTTACGCACCTGCCTACCAAGGCCGGTTGGTCGAAGAGGTAGCGCAGGGGATCTAGGCAGCTGAGCAACAAAACTGGATAGACCACCAGGTAGTGTCGTAACTTTTTCACCGTCTAGACCAGCGAGAGACAGTATTTTTCAATCAGCTCGTACCGTTCTTCTACCTCAGTAAAATTTTTACTAAGGTAGTATATGGCCTGCTCAATTCTTCCGGTGGTGTCGTGTTAGCCCAATATTGCGCCCATGGAGGAAGTTGTTACCGACATGTACAGGAAAAGCGGTCTTCCAGGGTGAGGTGGTACGAGAACCGGCGGCCGGGACAGCTGATGCTTGATGTGGTCGAAGGCGACTTGGCATTCTGTCGTCCACGTGAAGCTGGTGTTTTTCTTCAATAGTTTGAAGAAAGGCTCGTAGATCGGCATGAGGCGCGAGATGAACCACGCAATGTATTGTAGCCTTCCCAGCAAGCTTCGGATTTGTTGTTCTGTCTCTGGGGGAGGCATATCTAAGATTGCTTTCGCCTTGTCGGGATGTACCTCAATACCTTGTTTGCTGATGACGAAGCCTAGGAGTTTCCCGGTGGTGCCCCGAAGGTTGATTTTGATGGGTTCAATCTGAGCTTGTACTTCCTTAAGCGCTCAAATAGCCTCCTTAAGTGCTGGAGGTGTTGCTGATGAGTGCATGCCTTTACTACCATGTCGTCGACGTAGACTTCGACTTCCTTGTGCATCATGTCATGGAAGAGGTTGGTCATGGCTCTTTGGTAAGTGGCACCTGCATTCTTGAGTCCAAATGGCATCACCCTGTAATAGAAGACCCCCGAAGGGGTTGTGAATACGATTTTCTCCTTGTCTTCTTCTGCCATGAGGATTTGGTTGTATCCAGAGAATCCATCCATGAAAGAGTATACCCCATACTTGGCGGCATCATCTACCAAGACGTCTATGTGTGGTAGCGGGAAGTCGTCCTTGGGGCTGGCTTTGTTGAGGTACCGATAGTCGACGCACATGCGTACCCGCCCATCTTTCTTTGGGACGGGCACCATGTTTGCCACCCATTCTGGGTAGAAGACAGGCTGGAGGAACCGGATATTCAACTGTTTGTCGACTTCTTCCTTCAGCTTCTGGGCCCATTCCTGTCTCATCCGTCGAGCTTTTTGTTTCACAGGTCGAGCTTCCGGTTTGAGCGACAATCGGTGGACTGCTACCTGTTCATCCAAACCAGGCATGTCTTCATAATCCCATGCAAACACCTCCACAAATTCACGCAGGAGTGTGAGGAGTTGTTGCCGGTAGGGCTTGGGAACTTCTTTGCTAATTTTCGTTTCTTTTCTATGTTGTTCATCCCCAAGGTTTACGAGTTCAATTTCATCAGTAGATGCTATGCCTGTAGACTCGGGTGGTTGAACCCACGGGTTTCCTTCTTCGGATTCTTGGCTTTGCAAGTAGGGACCGTCAGTGTCTCCAGCGGCTTGTTGACCTTCAAGCTGGAAGGGTGCTGGACGATGGTTTTGGTGGGAGTGGTGCCTGTGGTTTTCTGGCTGGGTGCCGGGTAGGTGAACCAGCTGCCGGTTCAAGGTAGTGACGGACCCCAGCAGTGCTTTAGAGGGGATGATAGTGGACTTGCGATGCTCATCTTCCTAGGGTGTAGTGTCGTCAGACCCCATCGGTTGTTCTGGCTGCCAAGCATCCATAGAGAGCGAGGGGCAGAATGCCCCTAGTTCTACCCTGGTGGGAGGAACCAGCTGCCAGGTAGATGGGAGGTGGAAACCTGGTGGAGTTTCGGAAGAGAATGCAACAGGCTAGTCTTGTTTACTGGCTTGAGGGGAGGGGCAGAATGCCTCTAGTTCTGTCCCAGAGTGTTGGCCAGTGTTTTGAAAGATGTTGCCCAGACTGAGTTGGCCAGTTGTCTTGACTCCATGATGCAGGGCCCCCATTGGTGGTGGGCGATTTCTGGTTGATTTGACTAGTGCCCGAGAGATTGGTGGTTTGCTGTGTCGAGCGAGAGACTTGGTATGATTGCCAAGTCCCGGTTGACTTGATCGGGTTGCCAAGTCAGTGGCTGCTGAGGACGCAGCTGCCGGCGCACTTGTGCGTTGGATGCCAAGCCCTGCTGTTGGAGGAGTGGGTTCCGACATGAGTCGCGCGGAAGCCATCAGGCTTGCCTTTTGATGTTGATGACCTGCAAGCCTTGTCGTCTCCTTTCCCTGTACAAACTAGTCAGATGCTACATCCATTTTTGAGGTTCCACCCTGTAGGATTAGCACTGGCGAGGGAGGTCGGTGAAGAGTTGGGTCCCCGGTGCACACCGGAGATTCTCCGAATAGTCGCAGTAGGTTGTCTTCTGGCTCTTGATCTGGTTGGGGGTTGTCCTCCCAAGGCTCCATACGTCTGGACAGATAGTCATAACCATTTGGGTTCTGGAGACCCGGAGGTGAGGCGGTAGCTGGTTTCGGTGTCGGGTGCGGTGACCCGGACGACGCCACAGCTGCTACAAATTGTCCTGGGTGGTAGTAATTTTCCGCCAGTATGATGATGACCTCTCCCTTCCATAGGAACTTAAGCATCCTATGAAGGGTGGAAGGCACAATGGAATTTTGGTGGAGAAATGGATGACCCAGGATAAGATTGTAGCTTGGGGGAATGTCTACCACGTGCATAGGAACCTTGAAGGTGGTTGGTCCGATGACGAGGGGGAGGATGACTTCACCTTTGGCTTCGTGCAGAGTGCCGTCGAACCCTCTCATCACCCGGTCGGTGGGGAGCAACTTGTGCAGGACTTGTAGTGGGCACAGGTTTAACCTGGATCCATCGTCGATCATTACCATGGGGATGCAGAGGTCCTTGTATTGCACCCGAATGTACAAGGACAGGTTGTGATTGGTCCTGGCCGGTGAGAGGTCTAGATCTGAGAAGTAGATGAAGGAGGAGACTGTTACCACGGCCACCATTCCTTGTATGGCCCCGGGAGTGAAACTTTGGTCCACTTTGGCCACCTGCAGTGCTTTGGGAAGTGTTTCCCGGTGCTCGGTAGAGGATCGGAGCAGGTCCCATAGAGAGATGTCGGCCCGTATCCCTTGCAACTGGATTGACAGGTCCGAGAGTGACCGCGACTGGATGGCCGGTGCTGAGGAGGCGGCTGCCGGGCCTGCTGAAGTGGCAGCCGGTGGTCGGTTATTGGTTGAAGTTCGTCCTGCTATTCCCGGGATGGAGATTCCTCCGAGGCGCGACTGTGGCTGATACATCTGGCCCGACCTGGTTATAGCCGTACATGTGGACGGCTGTTCTATCCCCTTGCCTTTATGTTGTTCGGAAGTGAGCGTGGCCGGAGGGGAGGGCCTGGTGAGCAGCTGCTTTGCTAGGTGTGCTTGGAGTGGCGCCAGTGTTGCAGCCGCTAGAGAGGCCGTGCCGACTGGAGTGCCGATCGTGGACGCAAAGCTGGTGGTTGAGGCTTTGTGGATCGGAGGTACTGCTGGGATGACTGTCCTGACTGGGGCAGCAAGTGAGTAAAGAATTACCATGGGCTGAGCCTGTATGGTTTTCCCGGTGGCCGACTCCCTTAACACGGCAACCGGTTCTTTTGACGTGGCAACCGTAGGCGCCACCCGAATGAAGAATTTTTCTGTGGGTGGGGATGACACCTATTGTGGTGTAGGCTTTGAAGACTTCCTCCTTCTCCGATGGCCGCTGATGGTGAAGATGGAGGTCCAGAGTTGTTGGTTTTGCCGGAGCTCCTCTAGTGTTGGCAGATGGTTGGCTGGACAGATGAGGTTGACGGGGTTCAGCCAGGGAGTTCCTCCATCCAGCGGCCATGTCGAAGAGAGGGATTTTCTTGTCCCTTGTCCGTGCCTGGTTGGATAGGCAGAAATCGGCTGCATAGGCCGGAACCCTTCGAGTGGGTGCCTCCTTCGGGCACCTAAGAAGATAGCATTGACCTGGGAGTTGCCCGTATGATTTGGGAAGGTATGCTGGCCCGACTTCAAGGGTATGAGAGGTTGTTGAAGCTCAATGGTGCCCGAGTTGATAAGCCTCTGAATAGCTTGTCTCAACGTCCGGCAATGATCCGTGGCGTGGCTGACGGACCTGTGGTACTCACAGTATTGCTGCGAGTTGTACCAGGCAGGAAGAGCAGCTGGAGGTGGCTTGATAGGGGGGAGCATGAGCAGTGCCTGGGCCTGACGGAATACCTAGCTTAGTGGTTCAGAAAGCGGTGTGTATTCTGTAATGTGCGGCTGTTGCGGCTACAGGGGCGGCTGGCGTGGCCCACGCTGTTGCTGATCGGGGCATTGTTGGTTAACGCCTGGGCGATCTGCTCCTTGTCCCTAGTTTCTTAGTCGAGAGGTTGCCGGGGACAATACCTGCCACTATTGGTGGGCTGGCAGCTCAGAGGCGGCTGCCGGCCGTGGAGCCTTGGGCCTCCAAGGTTGTTGATTCGGGGCAGCTCGGATGGTGTAGACCGGCTGCTGAACCGGAGTGATTGCCGGTGGATGGTGTTCTTGGGTTGGGGCGTACACCTGTTGTGGTATGGTGGTGGTGTTGCTGCCACGACGGTTACGGGAGACGGACGGCTATTGTCATTTCTTCAGGGGCCGCGGTTGTTCCCCATGTTATCACCCGGGGCCGGTGGCCGGGGACATATGTTTCCTCCGGGGTTGGCCCCGAATGGAAGAGCTAAAAATCTCCTCGACTTCAAGAATCCTTCCAGGCGGCTACCAGCTTTGATTAACTGGGAGAAAGTTGAGTATGACTGGATGCATAAAAGGGCCGCTAGTGATGGTTGAGCACCTTGTACAATTATGTCTAGAGAGTCTTCTTCCACAGGTTTCTCCCGGATTTGGGATGCCAGGGCCCGCCACCTACCAACATAGCCGCTAAATGGCTCATTCTCACATTGGCGAAGGCAACGGAGATCTTCCAACTTTGGTGCCAAGTCCAAGTTATACGCGTACTATTCCTGGAACATGTACGCCAGCTGTTCCCAGGTGTAGATCTTTGTTAAGTCTAAGGACATGTATCAGGAAAGTGCAGGTCCTTGGAGAAATTTCTGGAATAGCCAGACGAGGAGCTTCTCCTTGTGTTGTAGTGCTACCATGTCTCCATAGAAAGCCCAAAGGTGCGCGCGAGGATCCCCATGCCCGTTGAATTTGACCAGTTCAGGCATTTTGAAATCGGGAGGGAACGTCGCTTTGGGATAGAAATAGAGATTTTGGAAGGCACAGGAAGGTCGAGGCGGGCCGGATTTCATGCTCCGGAAAGATGCCTCCAGTTCAGCTATCCTCTGCAGTAGCTGCCCTTGCAGGTCGGGCATCGGGACTGCAGCCATGGCGGCTGCCGGCTAGAGTGGTGGCGGCTGCCGGCTGGAGCGGTGGCGGGCCGAATTGGTCGGCGATGGGAGTAGTCACGACGTCATATTCTTCCGAGTGTGGCCTCTCCGGGACACGGATGGTTGGCCTAGGGGGGATTATGGAACCAATCCCTTGTTGTTGATGCGCCAACTGATGAGCGAGGGTCTGCTCGAAATGTCCCGGTTGAGGTGGCAGGAAGGCGTTGGCCGCTCCTATGCCCTCGGTGTTCGAGGGTGGTTGGTAGGACAGGCCGGTGTTTCGTGTGGGAGCCGGCCTGTTACCTTCAGTTTCAGTGGCCGGAGAAGTCGGCAGCGTAGGATGCACTGTGTCATTGACGAATGCTACAGCGGCAGATAGATTTGGCGCCCTTGGTTGGTCCGGGGTTCCGGTAGTCATGATGACGGGCCTGGTGAAGTTCGTCCGGGTGACGACAGGCGGTGGTGGGTCGAAGACCACGGATAGCGGCACAAAAGTTGCCGTGGTGATGGAAGGGGATGATCCGGAAGCCGCAGTAGAACCGGTGGCCATGGCTCTTGCTTGTGAGCGAGTCAGGACAGGGGGAGCCAGCGGGGTCCGGAACCTGTACAGCAGAAGTCCGTGAAGAGACGGTGCTCGGAGAACCACAAGGGTCCGTAAAGATATGCAGGGGTACCAAAAGAAGGGTGATATGGTTCAATGCATTTGAAAGCGGCTTCGCTTAGAAAATGCGACAAGTATGTTAAAAATCCTAAGGGAAAAATAAAATATTGACTATTCAAGAGCCGTATGAGCTAGAGTTTGAGCTACTTAATCGATAAAACGCAGTGAGTGTCCCCAATGGAGTTGCCAAAAATCTGTACCCTCTCTTTCATTCGGCTATCACCCGGAAGCCCACGGGTTTCCACCGGCCCCGCCGGCGGATGGGCTGAGATACAGAGAATTGAGAGGTGTTTGTGAGAGCGCATCTCCACGTGGGGTGGATGGCTCGTTTAACGGAGTCGCCACCTTATCTTTGGGTAGAAAACAGGGAAAATCGGATGGGAAAGTGTCATTCCACCATCGAAACGATAAAACCACAGGAATCACGTAAAATCGTGTAACATTAGAGAACTGGATACGGGGCTCAAAGTACTGTTGGGGAAGGTGTTAGGCACCCCCAGGCAGCCCGGGCATTCCCGACCTCTCTCCAACTCTAAAACGGAAAACTACAATAGTCAATCTGGCCATATGTGACCCTTCCCCGAAAAACTTTCTAGGGCCGCCGAACAGCCGGTTGGATATACCGGCTGCCGCGTCCTATCCCCATACTAGAGATGAGAACTTGCATTGTTACTTGGCCGGGGCCAGCAAGGATGCATGCCGGAGATGACATCCTAGAAATCTTTCTAGGGCATCGGGAATGTAGACTCACATTTCCTGGAGATCGGGGACCGGCTACGGGTTTTTATACCGGTTCGCCAGAGGTAGGCCGACCGATTCCCCGCACCATCTATGCAAAGATGGGTTTTTGGGGAACCAATGGCCGGTTATTTGTACCGGCTTGCCGCCAAGCTGGTTGGTTCCCTGAACTGTATGTGTAAAGATGGGTTTTCAGGGAACCGGTGGCCAATTGTATCCGGCAAGCCAGGTGGTTCCCCAAGTCATCTGTGTAAAGATGGATTTTCGAGGAACTGGTGGCCTGTTGTTTATACTGGCTTGCCGGCGGCAAGCCGGTTGGTCCCCCAAACCATCTATGCAAAGATGGGTTTTCAGGGAACCAGTGGCCGGTTGTTTGTACCAGCTTGCCGACGGCATGCCGGGTGGTTCCCTAAGTCATCAGTACACAGATGTCCGTTAAAGCATGGGGTTTTAACGGTGGCGTCATCCTAGAAACTTTTTCGGGGCATCGGGAGAGTAGACTTACATCTCCCGGAAAAACGTACGGGGATTGTAGGGTTGTACGTGTTCATACACCCAAACGGCCATCGCCGGCATACTTGCCGGTGGCGTCATCCCGGAAACTTTTCCGGGCATCGGGAGAGTAGACTTATGTCTCCCAGAAAAAGTATAGGGACCACAGGGTTGTACGTGTTCGTACACCCGAATGGCCACCGCCGGCATCCTTGCCGGTGGCGTCGTCCCCGAAACTTTTCCGGGGCATCGGGAGAGTAGACTTACATCTCCTAGAAAAACATACGGGGACCGTAGAGTTGTATGTGTTCGTACACCCGAACGGCCACCGCCGGCATCCTTGCCGGTGGCGTCATCCCGGAAACTTTTTCGGGGCATCGAGAGAGTAGACTTACGTCTCACGGAAAAACGTATGGGGACCGTCGGGTTGTACGTGTTCGTGTGCACCCAAACGGCCACCGCCAGCATCCTTGCCGGTGTCGTCATCTCGAAAACTTTTTCGGGGCATCGGGAGAGTAGACTTACGTCTTCCAGAAAAAGAAATGTGGGGGAACCCGATAAAACGCGTAAAATGGTTGGGAAACTTAGAGTCTCCACGTAAAATGACCCGATGGAAGGGTTGTAGCCGAGCCGAACTCGACCATGCCAGGTAGATTGACCCAGCTTGGAGGGCGGCCACCGATACCCTCAGACACGTTTCTGAGGGAATGATACCAAGGGCAACCCTCCGACCTTTCCCTTACATGGGAAAGGTGCTACATGGTCGGGGCTCGAGAAAGGTGTCATTAAAACATACGGAAAACGTCGAGGACGGGGAGGCTTACCTATAGGGAGTCATTGGAGGGGATCGGAAGTCCTCACTTCGGTGTAGCGAAAAGGCGTCGGGGCCCCGAGCTGCTTTCCTCCTTCAGAACCTTCGGCCGGCGTCTTTTCCAAGCATCCCAACGTGCGTCTCCTCCAAAGGTTCTAGCCTTTTCTCGAGAGGGTGTCAGCCTCCTTCCCGAAAATTCTAGCCTACTTCGTGATGTGGGGGGGGCCGCTCCTTTTATAAGGGATTGCCTTCCTTCTTTGGGGGCGCCCGAAGATGGAATGTGGCGTGATTCTGGGCTTGATTACGCAGTCTGCGTCATCGATTTGCGAGATTTCAGTGATTAAATCCTGTCGTATTTTCTTGATTGATTTGGCTTGCCTTCTTGGGTAGCCAACCGGGGGGCGCTACGTGGTAGGCAGAAGCCGGCTGGTCCCCCCATCATTTTCTCCAAATGTGGGTTTTTGGGGTCAGGGTGCCGCTTCCTCGAAGCGGCTTGCCAGCAGCAAGCCGGCTCCATCCCCCCCAACTTTTCACCAAATGTGGGTTTTTGGGGATCCGGGTGCCGCTTCCTTGAAGCAGCAAGCCGGCTCCATCCCCCCAACTTTTCACCAAATGTGGGTTTTTGGGGGTCCGGGTGCCGCTTCCTTGAAGCGGCTTGCCGTCGGCAAGTCGTCTCCATCCTCCCAACTTTTCACCAAATGTGGGTTTTTAGGGATCCGGGTGCCGCTTCCTTGAAGCGGCTTGCCGGCGGCAAGCCGGCTCCATCCCCCAACTTTTTACCAAATGTGGGTTTTTGGGGATCCGGGTGCCGCTTCCTTGAAGCGGCTTGCCAGCGGCAAGCCGGCTCCATCCCCCCAACTTTTCACCAAATGTGGGTTTTTGGGGGTCCGGGTGCCGCTTCCTTGAAGCGGCATGCCGGCGGCAAGCCAGCTCCATCCTCCCAACTTTTCACCAAATGTGGGTTTTTGGGGATCCGGGTGCCGCTTCCTTTAAGCAGCTTGCCGGCGGCAAGCCGGCTCCATCCCCCAACTTTTCACCAAATGTGGGTTTTTGGGGATCCAAGTGCCGCTTCCTTGAAGCGGCTTGTTGGTGGCTAGCCATGTAATTCCTCCTTTAAGCATGGGGTGAACAGAATGCCCCTCCCAAGGTGAGGTTGTATGACTTTTGAGGAAGGAAACCAACATCTTATGGTTGAATGACCCTCCATGCGTAGACGGTAAGTCACGCGAGATTTCATGCTTTCGTGAATTATCTATCGTAGGTCAGACAATAGAATCAAGCTTACACCCTCGGTCACTTGACCAGGGGATGCTATATCGCTAGCCGGTTGGTTGCACGGTAGCCACCTTGTGGGTGTCGGTGACCAGGTAACGAGGTGGAAAGTGTTCGCATACTGTGCCCGGAGGTTGTGCCATATCTCTCCGCGTCTTAGATCTTAACCGGCTGGTTACGCGGCAACCACCTTGTGGGAGCCGGCCACCGGGATGTGATGTGAAGGCTTCACATGTTTCCGAAGGGGGACGAGCTCCTCAGAAGAAGAAGAACAAGAGGGAGAGACTACTATCAGTCCTCCATGCTCAAGTCCAATTGAAACTGAGTTACACATAGGGCAGACAGAAGTTTCTGTTGAGCAACAAACAGAATTTGGTGGAGTGGAAGGTAGGGCATTAGTGATTTATTCTCTACCCACTAGACTAAGTACAGCCACAACAAAAGCTTCAGTTGCATAGAGCCAACCCAGCATATAGGCACAAATCCAGTGATTTTCAGAAATGCTGAGTCTTAGGATAAATTCCAGAGTATTAGAAATTTTGATATCCTATTCAAGAGACCAGTGAATTTCGATTTCATGGATGTAATCAAGGATTTGCTAGAATTCCAGGGACTACTGAAAGTTATCCCAAGGTCAAGTAATAATTTTAAAGCTAAAAATTTAGTACTAGCCTTCTATTCAAATTTGCATGAGGAAGATGGGGTTTTTGTAACTAATGTGATTGAAGTACAAATTTATATGACACCTGAATATATATTTGAGGGTCTAGGATTAAAGAATGAGGGTGTAGAGATTCTAGAATCCTCTACCACGGAAAAATAGTCAGAACAAAAGATGAAAAATTGCATGGCCATAAGCCCTATAAATCTATTCAATAAGCTAAAATATATGACTGGAAAGGCCCATATGGTTGCATTAATATTAATTAGAACAATATATCAAAGATTTGGACATGATGTGGAATTGTCCATCTTTGTAAAAATTGCAACCTATGCAATTTTAAATAGGATTTAGGTGAACTGTATAAGGCCTTCATCTCCAAGATCATAAGCATCAAGAAGAAATTATTCTATGGTGATCTTATTTACTAGTTGGTGTCAAGTTCCTCAGATATATCAACTTGGTTAGTCAATAAATTAAAGTCCATAGTGTTAACTGCCAAAGACCTGAAGTAGTTTTGCATGGAGGATAACTTGGCACCTCAAATACACAGTGAGCCATCCACTTCCCAATAGAGAGGATCAGCCTCTATGTTAGATAAGATGGACACTATATTGGAACAGCTAGCTACTCTGGAAGAAAAAGTTGCAACCTTAAAATCTAGACTTCTAGAGCAGTAATTAAGATGTTTTTTTCTTCTTCTGTGATGTAATTAAAAAATTTGGAGAGACAACTCTCCCATGTTGTACCCGTTAAAATTTTAATAACATATGTTTTAAGATTTGCAATTCTATATGTACATCAATTTGTGTATGTTTTAAATTTTTGCGTGCCCTTAATTGTTGTGTGTTTTAAATTTGAACAAGTGCTATGGTTTTCTAAACCCTTGAAAATTTTTTCAATTCACAATCTAATTGATAAATATTCACAATACTTGTTTAATTAAACCATTTCAGAGAAATTAAACTTTTTATGAACACACTTGTTACAATCGTGCATATTCTGTGTTGCATTCTTTTAAAATTTTCCATCATTAAGCAATCCACCAATGTGTATTTATCTTTACAAATCATTCTTTAATCATTTGAATTATGAAATAACCTTTTAATCTCACTCAGATGATTAATATTGTTTAATTTCAGTAACCCTATGCTTAACAATTACATTTTCCAGCAAACAGAACCATATTTGGTTCATAGGGCAATAACCCTCCCATAAGTTCGAGGGTTATCTAGTTTACCCACGCGATAAATGGTTTCTCAATAAATGGTTCATACGATAATGGTTCAAGTACAATTGGCTCATAAGAGGGTAAATCATGAACATTGTCTTTAACCTCTAATACCTTCAACTCCTCCTAAAAAATTTTCTCAAAAGGTTGATCAAAATATCCTAGTTTAAATTCAAATTCTTCAACATTAGATAATTCTTCTTCTAGAAAAATTTGTTGAAAAATATTCATCATTGGATCCTTAGCTTTTAATTCTTCAAATATGTCATCTTTGTTACGATTGGGAGAGTCACTAATATCAACCTGATCTCCTTGTTCTTTACTCACATTTATTTTTTCATAAATTTCTCTTTTGATCTCTACTACCTTAGCTTGTTCTCCAAATTCATTAAGATGTAGTGGTTTGGGTAGAAATTCATCTAACTTAGGCTCATTCTCCATTATCTCTATCTCTTTTTTGTTAATTTCTTTCTTACCCACTTCTTGAAAAATTTTGGAAACAATTAAATTATCCTCATTAATTTTCTTTTCCTCATTATCTTCCATAGGAGCACTAATATCTCCTTTTGATCTAAGGGTAGCTACTAACACTTCAGGTAACTCTTCTGTACTTTTGGAGCTATTCTATATCTCCTTCAGGTAACACTTCTAGTAACTCGTCTATATCTCCTTCTCCTTTTGGTCCTACTGAGCAATCCCTTACCAAACAGTTAAGTATTTCATATCCTTCCCATATTTGATCTTTTTCCTTAAAATTTCTAACTTATGGAGCTCTATAGAACTCATTTGATATGAGTGTTGCATAAGTGTCTACAAGTTTCTCTTGAAAATCTTCATCTTGTTCAAAATAATTAGAATTAGATGAATTTCATATAAATAGGTCAATAGATCTTTGAATTTCATCTAACTTCTCCATATGATTAAATGAAGTTGAATTACAATATTCATTTTCCTCAATTATCTCTAATGGTTGCACATTCTCCTCTGTAAATAAAATATTTTTTAATGAATTTACCTCTTGATACTTTTGATTTTCGTTTGAATTTTCCTAATTTAAATAATCATTATTTTCATACTCATTAAATATTCTGTTGTCTTCAGTTTGTTGCGTTGATTCATTAAATCTATTCAGCAATTGTTCAAATCCCATTGATAGTGTCTTTGCATAATATAATTCTGATCAATTCCAGCATTAATTGGTAAATTATCATTAAGATTTGTTAAACCTGTATCAATTCCTTGAACATTCTGATCCTCTTGTAAGATTGACCAGTTTAAATAATTATCATTTTGTAATTCATTCAATCTGTTACTCTCTTCATTATTTTGTATTAATTCATCTATTTTATCCATTAATCGTTGGATTTGTAATGATATATTTGATTGATAATTTTGATTTTCATTCACATGATTATACTTTGAATAATAATTTTACATTCCTAAATTGTCATTACATTCCCATAAATTAGAATTGTCATTCTAGTTATAATTATTTTGAGAATCAACATTAAGTCCTTCTAAAACATGCTATGAAGAGTAATCATTAAACTCCATAGGTGAATAATCTCCTCTAACATAATTAGAATAATTATAATCCTCATAACTAGTTCCTGGAACAACCCTACAATTACTCCAATATGAGTTATATGAGTCCATTATGAAATTTAGAATTTAAAAACAAAACATATTGATATTGTGAAATAGAATTTAATAACAGTAAGTGCACATAAATCATATTGCATCCCTAGCTAACACCAAAATAGTAAAAAGCAACACCAAGTGCAATAAATTAAGCAATCCCTGGCAACAACGCCAAAAACTTTTTTGAACTTTTTGCAATCTATTTTTGATAATGTGTTCGAAAAATTTTAAATTCACCACAAATGCACAGGTTCAGATGTAGTTAGTGTGCAAGTACGGGTTTGTCCATAGGGATTAGTTTTGCTTGGTGTTTAGCTAAGTTGGTGTATTTAATTAATCGAACAAGTAATTATATTTCTTTTAAGCAATGTCACAGTTGCTTTGTTTCAATTAACCGCTAGGATGCTCTTTAAATACCTATTAAATTGTACCTCCCAGAGAATCTTTCATTTAATTTCTTCACCACTTAGAATATTTTGATTTTCAAATTAGTCTTTTAGTAAATGATTTGAATTTTGCACTGAAAGACTCTATACAGTGAGTTTTACTTCCAAATATTTAATTACTCTTAAGTCTTAAGATTATACACTTTCAATTTGCATAAAATTTGTCATTTTGCGAAGAGAGGGCACTTAACCCTCGAGGTAACTTGTGCGTAAACGTCCTTACTTGTGAACTTACCCAAGGGTTGTTCGATAAATGCGAGTTTTAGATGTTTAAACAGTATAATTCGAATTAACTGAAACTTCTAAGAGTTGAATACTTATATTTTTGAACTTTTTGAATATTTTATAACACAACAAACAACATAATGCATAAAACACAACAAAGTACAAATAACTTGTAAAATTAAAATGTAACATTCAACATTATAGTAAACCTAAAAATATTCTCTAACTATCGTAACCAAGTTGGTAAAATGGGGGTTTGTAAATTTGAGTGTAAATATAAAGGCAAAGTAAAAATAAAAGAAAAGGAAAAGGAAAGGAACACCTAATGCTTCATTATAATTTCTCCCTTCGAAACTTGCTCAGGCTGAGAACTTCCCTTTGTCTTTACTTTCGATCCACCAGGTCGTCAATCAGGCAAGCCTTCCTTTCGACCTTGAAATGAGATTTTGGGCATCACTCTACAAGTACACCAAGGAATAGAGGAGGAAGTAGCCAACGCCGAGAGTCTCTCCATCAAGGATATGCTCAGGTTGAGAAAAGAACAGCAAACATACTACATGAGTGGTTGGAGAAGAGGAAGTCGTCAATCTCCTCTTGGAAGAAGTGAGTCGGTGGAAGGTGGAAGATGGAAAAGATGGAGGATGCCCTGTGAATGGTGCCCCAGATGAAGAGGAGGGGGGGGGTTGTTTTGATGGCTAAGGGACTGTTTTATAGATGGGAGGAATGGTAGTTAACAAGGACGTGGTGCACGTCCGATCATGTGAGATCATTCCATGCAAACCACTTCTTTAACCTGTCTGTCCACATTCTCCATGGTTGAGCTTTAGCTTAATTAAATTTCTCAATTCTACTCTTCTACACATTTCCTTGCAATTGCTTATCGAATTTTCCCTCATATACTTAAAGAATACCTTTTGTGAAACACATCATATTACAGGAGAAATAATTCATAACATTTAAACCTTAACTATAATTGCAATCGCTATTACATCAATGAAATTTATTACACAAAACAAGCAAGGCACAGGCACGAGGGCAATCTAGTTTACCCTCATGTAAGTTTGTGGGTTAATAGCCTAACCCGCACGATAGTCCTTGGGTAAATAGCTTAACCCTCGGACTTTGCAGTTAAACATAAATCATGATTTTTCTCTATGAATTAATCATTTTGTCAGCAACCTAAAGAGTCAATTATCAATCATTCATTCCCTTTTTCAGTAGGTAATCACCAAAAACATAATT
>JAMKPZ010015466.1:0-100656 GCA_024699675.1 Amphibolis antarctica | reverse complement strand
ACCATCGCCACCTAGAGAAAGTATTGATCCATTGAAGGTTCAAACCATCACCACCTAGAGAAAGTATTGATCCATTGAAGGTTGAAGCCATCACCACCTTGAGAAGGTATTGATCCATTGAAGGTTCAAACCATCACCACCTTGAGAAGGTATTGATCCATTGAAGGTTCAAACCATCACCACCTTGAGAAGGTATTGATCCATTGAAGGTTCAAACCATCACCACCTTGAGAAGGTATTGATCCATTGAAGGTTCAAACTATCATCACCTTGATAAAGTATTGATCCATTGAAGGTTCAAACCATCACCACCTCTAGTCTAAAATGGTTCACGAAGGCTGTGTAATTAAGCTCAGCCGGCAGGAGGTTGCCGCCGCCTGGACTGCCTCGAGGAGTAGCAAGACCTCTCCTCGAACAACCCTGAAGGAGGGGACCCAAGGCCCTCCACGCGACTGGGAGGTCGCGGAACGCCTGCCGGTCCCCACAGGCCGTGCGACGCCGGGGATCGCAGGTGCAACTGGAGGCTTACGACACCCCCAAAAAACCAAGCCACCATCAAACAAACAATAAAATGCACATCTCAAAAGATCGTAACAGAGAATTGGAAAAAAGGACGCACCTTTTCAGGGTGAAGATAGACCTTGTCTCTGTACAAGAGCACGACCCCGGCGTCGTCAAGAACCTTCGCGAAGCTCCGTGCCTCGTCGGCGTCCCTCGCAAGGCCCATACCTTCGCACGCCTTCAGTAGCTCCTGGTACCCGATGACCTCCTCCCCTCTCGTCTCCAGCTTCCTCTTCAGGGTTTCCACATTCATCAGCCTCATCAGCCTCTTCGCCTCCACCAGCGTCACTGGGTCCTTCCCCTCTCCCCCATCCTGGAGAGTCGAGGAGAGCCGGCGATGGTGGGGAGAGAATGCAGATACCGTCGCGGCGGTGGGTTTGGCCGACCGATCGGTGAAGGCAGGGAGGGTCGACAGGAGGAGGCGGAAGCGCGACGGGGAGGGGCAAGGCAATCTCCACATGGCTGGAACGGGTGGGGGAAAGCGAGGGAGGTGAGGTGGTGGGGATTTGAAGGGATAAGAAGTCGGCGGTCCGGCGGAGGATGGCTGGACGAGGTGGGACGGTGGTGTGATGGCCAACAACGGCCAGTCCAGCAAGGGGGCGGGCGACAACGGGCACCATTTGTTGTTTTTTTTTTTTGGACAATTTTTTTATTTGGTGACTTTATTTAAAAAATAAATAAATTTTAATTATATAATTAATTAATTAAAAACATTAAAAGTTATTTTAATTACTTTATTAATTTTTTACTCACTTCCAAAAAAATTATTTTTAAATATTAAAAATAACTCTCAATTTTCCTATAAGCTCTCTTTTCTATTTAAACCTTGAACCTTACTTTCTTTAAACCCTAAACCCTATTTTACTCGATTCCAACGATAAAAACATCTATTTGATAATAAATTATTTCAATTTCAAATAAGAGTGTTTATACTTTTAAAAATAATAGAAAAATAATAAATTAAAATTTTCACTATTTTTCATGATTACTTCCTATTTCCAAAAATACAAATTCCTCTTAAATCTGTTATAAAAAAATTTAAACTCTACAATAAATTGTAAAATCAAAATTTATACATAAAAATTTATATTTATACAACGATTTATAGAATTAAAATTAAAGTTCAAAGATTATTATCAAATGAAACCATAATAAAAAAATAAATATAAATATAGATATACAATCGTCGTTCTTATTTTACATATAACGTCGTCATTTCTGTGTTGGACGCGGTTGGACCACCATTACGACGTCCGAATCGTGTTTCGGACCCCCCTATCCACGAGCCCTCACAACCATGAGGCAATTTTGACAATTGTCATTGCACCTCTGCCGACAACCATCAAGCTGATTCCAACAAGTGTCCTCACAACCCTCGGAATCTCTAAGATGACTTTGAGGAAACATCATCCCATGAAAACACCCACAATACACAAACGCTTATTACAACGAGATAGAGCCCAAATCTTAAAACGATGAACTTCACTCGACACGTCCACAATAGATTGTCTTTATAATCTGGTAACGGTTGCTATTTTTCCTGGGAAATATATGCCAGATGGATTAAGCCAACAATAATTTTTTTTTTAAAAAAAAAAAATTTCTTCCACCCAAGTGCTGGTATGTGCACCCACCAAAGCACATCTTCATCCAATCACAGCTGAGAACTCAGTTGCATTGCTGGGTTTTTTTATCACTGCAGATGCCTCTTCCTCGAAACAGTTTTGATCAACCCTTTGATGATTTTCCAGAACCAAAACAAATTCATCGCCACCAGCATGGAGGGCACTGTCAAAAGTGTGTAGAAACCTAACGCAAACATCATCCTCACCTGCGAATGCATTTGACAATCATCAAGTGAACGTTACTTTTCTCTAATTCAAAAGTGTATATAATCAAGAATGAGGTATTCGGAATTGCATCAATTTTCATTAAAAAAGGATGTCTAAGGTTTGGATCGAACCACCCATGTTTTCTGAAAGATAACTCTGTTAAGAATGTTACACATTTGCATAATGTCACTGTTTACGTTTCCGAAACAAAGAGATGCAGAAAATGTATCATACCTGATCGAAATGGTGATACATATGGGCAAAGAAGTACACAAATAGAAGAATCCTTGCAACCTATACGTACAAATTTAACAGGTTGTAATGCACGTTTTTGCTTGCATTCAAAAAAAATTCATTCATATCAGAATGTGCATGGCATATTGCCATTCATTGTTACCAAGGTGTCAACAAGTACTCTGCGGCATCTTGGGCAACTTGATGCCATGAATAAATCAAAAGTAAAGGAAATTACAGCTTAACTACATATTATATTATTATACGCACTGTGCATTTCATTCTAAATATATTTGACAAATTGCACAAAAGCACGGGAAAAAATTGAAAAATTTAGAAATAGAAATGAAAGAAGAAATTTTCTGGTCGGTCATTAGGACCCATGCCAGCTTATAAAGCATTGAAGCTTAGTGAGACACCTTGATAATGATGATTCCATTAATGTAGATATGCTATATTTTACTCTAACAACGAAATTTATTGTGAAACCAAATCATCTCAATGGCAAATAACATACTTATTAGGACAAACACTTGAGCAGTCCCTGGGCATACTAAGCCATTAGGTGGTTTACCTTCACGTAGCTTATGTGAATCTTGGGTAGATCCAATTATGGATCTAGCAGAGATTCATGTAATGCGTAGGGTTTACCCTTGAAAAATCCTCCAAAAAACCCTAGAAAATGGCAGCTCTAATGGAAGAACTGCACTGGTGACATCCACCACCTATGCATTTATTTGAGTTTTCAAGACTTTACACTAAGGTGGGCATGGTTGATACATATGTTTTAACTTAAGGGAGAATGTCAGTCATGTTACAAGTATACATCATTTATATGAGTCTTTTATTGGCTAAATGGATATCGGCTGGTTCATTGCTCTCTCTCTCCCTCTCTCTCGCTACATATATATATATATACACACACACACGTCATATGAAAAGATACCCTATCTTTTCTCTCCTCCTTAACATAATAAAGGGGCACCTATATGGTCAACACACCTATGCTTATCACTTAGTACCTTGATGCCTTAATAAGTAAGAAATATGATGACTTGAAACCAAATTGGACTAGTTAAAAAAAGAATACCTTGAATCTGCATGTAGCATGCTATAGGTTTTTAGTATGGTAAATTTTATAATGATATCGGAAACAACCCTACCAGCCAACCTAGGAACAATGCAACACCATTGCATAGGTAACGTGTAGAATTTTTCTTCCCAGAACGTTCCAAGTACCTGCAGGAATTGTTCTTTCTTTCAGCAAAATGGCTAGAAATAAGATCAGCATTTGAAATTCAAAATCCAACTGTACCATCTCAAATTTACAAATGGGGTTGTGATCTCAGAAAATAGAACCATAAGGATGTAGAGATGGGCTTCACTGCTTACAAGGGCAAGAATGATTGAATACAAAGAGAGCCCATGATGTAAGATCTGAAAACATGGATATATAAGCACTGTCGTTGATAAAAAAAGAAACTCAATATGTAGCATAATGTTAAACAATGACAAAGACATACATACTCCTTGCCACCTAAGGACGGAAACAGCCAAAGAATCATGGCCAAGTCTGAAAGAAAATAACCAATTGAGATCTGAACAGGAAAAATAAGACTGTTACGAATTAAGAGTTTATTAGAGGTAATCATTTCTACAAGAGGATACTTTCGGTAGAAGGCTAGGCATGTAACTGCCCAGCCAGGAAAAAATGCATAAGCAGTAAGTATTGTAGGTGCCAAACCAATTAATATAACAAAGTAGAAGGGTTACATCTAGGCTTTTTCAAATTTCTAGATCTCAAGTTCCTCCAAACTCTCCAGCCACACGTAATCATGTTTATATGATTTCTATTATTTAACGTATTTAAAATCTGACTTTCTATTTTTTACATGTATTTATCATATTATACAATGATGTTATGATTCTTCACAATGCATTTTATTGAGGAAATTTGTGTATCTTGACTTGTTTTTCATATTTTCATAATATTACGTAGTAAATAATTTTCAACGATCATTATCTATTACACGAAAAATAATAGTGTGGTGTTATACATACTTTTTTTGAGCAATGGAGGGTAATATTGAAATCAAGAAAAAAAAAAAGTTCTGCACAACAGAATTACTTATTTTCTGAATTCAAGTAAATATTTGACATGATTCCAAGTCAATCAACAATGTCTGAAAAATACAGAATAGCATGAGATTCTAAAACATGATATCATTTCAAATTTATGGACGAAATACTAGTGCAACAACGTGAGCTTTCAGTCCTGCACACATTCTAAAATATCCAAAAAGGTTAAAATGGATGACAGATTAATATAGGAGAATGAAAGTTAAGTTCTATGACAGAAACTTGCCCCAAATAGGCTATCTGATAACAAAGATTTCCTTTCAGTAATCAACATATGAGAGTTGTCATCCTTGAAAACATCTGAAATGACTACAAGGTAGAAAGATACAGCTGCTACGAGAATTGCATGGAAGGACGAGAAACTACTGCAGAAAAGATTTGGCACAATAGGTGTAATAAGACACGATTAAACTTGTATGGCAAAAGTCTAGCAATAAATGAGTAACAATAGAAAAATTGACAATAACTATTACAACAAAAATTACCGGTTATTCCACTCAATCTTTTCTGCTTTGCTAAGCTTAGAATAACCCTTGAAGAAGAGTGGGCTGACAGCACCAGTTAATTCATAAACCTTTAAACACAAAGCACAAAAGGATGAAGTGAATCTTTTAGAAAAACACCTAGAAGAGGAACTCTAAAAACCATAACAGAAAAAATGCAGTCCTATACATTATTGTCAGCTCATAAGGAGCATGGTGTCAAAAATTTAGAATAATTACAAATAAAACATTTGGTGTACTTATTCTCCAAGTTAAAAAAAAGTTTGGAATGCAGAAGTTAGACAAACAAGAGATACAGAAATTGTTATGACTTTTGGAGTGCAAAATAACTGGAAGCATTTTTTCTAAAGTAATTTTCCAGTAAAGTGGAATTAGATATTATAAATATGATTATCCACTGACCGTGTTCTTAATAGTTCTAGTATCATGTATAACATTAGGTTTTGTTTGAAGTATCTGAGAATGTTTTATTCCATCTCATTATTCCATGTTACTTTCAATATTGGACTTTTCTTTCTACTATTCCCTTCAGATTTGCTTGCTTTGGTGAAAATTCTGAAACCTTCTTTAAGTTATTCTTTGTTAGTGCATATACTGCTAAATTGTCCCAAATAATTCGACATAGTTTGGATATGTTACCATGTTAGCTTAGTCAATGCATGTCCTACTAATGAACCCAACTATGGTCATGGCTTTTGTCAAGGCAACCCCTTGTCCGCATTTGTTCTCACTTTGGTAGCTGAAGTCTTCATTTGCATGTACTGAGGTGAATGAATTCGTTAAAGTCATTGGTTGGATATTAGTATAGTTTACGGTGGTATGTGTAAATAGCCCCACGTGTATATATATGTCCAGTTATTAATTTGCTAATGGTTAACCAAAAATAATCAGTCTTTTCCTCATGATATCAAAGCAAAGGCATAAACCCTGAAACAGGATGCTAGCCACTATTGTAACTGGGCTCCTCCACTATGCAATCTCCTCTAGCCCATCTTGCACAAGCAACCCTCTCCGCTGGATGATCTCATGCAGGCACCCTTCTCTACTCACAACATTCTTTGACTTGCATCTTTGACTTGCCTCATGACCTTCTCTAGCCTGCAACTCCAATCTGTAACTTTTGATGACCCTCTCTATCTCACCACTTTCTTGGATAGACGACCTCAGTTCCAGCACTACAACCCTTGCACGGGTACTCGTGCAAACTTCTTTGGCGACCTCCTCTGCTACAGTGACCATTGCAACCATCTTCACCACTAGTGACCTTCATAACTGTTATTGTTGCTATTCATGGAATCACTGATTCTTTGATCAAGTTCTTGAGTGGAACTTCATATTTGCACAGTTATCAATCAACACATCAGATCCTGTTCCTACAAGTCAGTCCACCACTCCCTTCATACTTGCAGCGACCTTCATTGTAACGATGACACATATAGAATATGCTGATTTTTCATGCTTCAACCATAGGATCCCATGCCACAACCTCTTTCTCAGGTATAGTAGCTTTTTTGGCCTTCAATAGTGAATTTTGGATTATATTCAGGGACATCATTCTATATGTCAGGCACCCACAAATTATTCCGTCATATCTATAACCTATCTGATATTACTTCCATTTCAAATGCCATGAATAAACCTGTCCTATTTCTGGACAAGGTGTTATTCAAGCTACATTTTTCCTTACTCTTGATAAAGTTCTATTCATCCCTAATTTTCCTGTCAACTCCTTTTAATTACTGCAATTACCAAACATTTGTCCTATTTAGTCACCTTTTGTTTTTCCTTTCACTGTATTTTTAAGGGCCTATAGATAGGAAGGAGGATTAATTTGGGCTATAAGACAAAGACTAGTGTGTACGTACTGGTTCAAGATGAGATACCTTATGGACTTTGTTCACACTAAAAAAATTATTATTATTTATAAAAAATGGACAACCAAAAATCTGCCCCTGTTGCGGTTGTAACACATGATCCCAAGGTTTCTGGCAGTAACCACTCTATCCATTACCCCACTTCTTCTGTCACCAAGGGGAGCAGCAAAGAAGGGAGGAAAGAGGAGTTTTTTTTGGGTGTGGCCTGATGGAGAGAGCCCTAATGGAGTGAACAGAACCACTCTTTGGGGAACTACTGGTTGGCCTGAATTTTCCCTCTCAGTGCTAGCCCAAAATGTTGAGATATGACCACTATAGCATTCATTGTAATTGGCGGATGAGCTCTGTTGTCTCACTTCCTTACTATGAAGACATCCCTAATCCAATATGACAATTGCTCTGACGATTGCCAATCAGGTGTTGTCAAGCTTGCCTTGACTGTGCCTCATGGACGTCATCAGTGACGTTGGGTTGCCACTTGAGGAGAGGTTGATGTGACATGGGTACATGGTTCACGTCACCACTAAAGTCAAAGCCGTGCGAGTAATGTGGACAGCCGGTAAAGATCTCCTTTAACCACTAGAACAGGTAAGTTATTCTTGAATATAGCACACGTAATCAACAACGTGTTTTTTCTTCTTATTATATTTGGATCGTATTGTTTTCTTTTAAAGTAAGTGTGAAAATATGTTTACCACACCTATACAATCGATCAACGCATTTGTAAAGTCATATAATGTGACATCTATTTGATAAAAATGAATGCATACATGTTTGATAAAAACAATATGAAATCATTTTGATGAACATACATGTGTATAAGGTTGAGTATACAAGAATACATGTGCACAGAATCAAATTAATTAATACATACATGTATAAAATGAAATGCATATATATATTAACAAAATATTACAATGAGATATAAAAGCTTGAACATGAAAATATTCAAATGTCAAAAAATATTAGTTGGATATAAAATATGATAACATCCAAATATGCAAAGCACCATATATGCTTAGATAAAGTAATAACATTTCAATATGTGATATATTAATATCCAAAGTATTATTTAGCTATAAGATACATACATACATATCAAAACGTCAAAAAAGTATTTGGATATAAGATATAAATATCTGTATGTGACCGAACTTGGAATCTAGGCCTAGAAGATGATCATACTTAAACAGTGGATCACATCTAAAAAGGTAATATTGACTGAACTCAGCTTACACATTAAACCATCGTTGTGAATCAAATTTAGGGATATGTTATGAATATTTAAAAATGAGAAGAATATTGTACGTCCTAGACCACAGTCCTAGACAAGAGAAATGACAAATATAAATGATGAGAACCGTTAAATTGAAGCATGCAACATATTGAAAATAAATTCAAATATCATATGCATTCATCTCAGAATCGATGAAATTTAGATAGGAAAACAGATTCGGCAGAGAATACAGAAGACCAGCTGATTCAAATTTTTCCTGGATTTTGAAAGGTTTAGCAGAAACAACCAAATAGACCTCCAACAATGAAGATTATGAGTATCAGGGAAATAACTTAAGCTGAAGGCCAAACTAAAGGAAGATATCCTGTTGTAAATCCATCATACAGAACAAATAAAAGACTTACAACTTTGCACATTGCAATGCCACATAAAACGGACAGAGGCCAGACTACTTGCTCGGTCAGACCAAATGCCTCATCCATTTGAAGCCAAATTCGCAAAGAATCTAGTTTAGAAAACACACATAACATGAGAAAGAGTAGAGTATGATTTTTTCTAAGTATGTGTTTATCATGTCAAAAGCAAAGGCAAGCGTATGTCATTAACCAAATAGTTCTAACAACAAAACTACTTGAACAATGGCATGGAACCTCAAACTGATTCCAAATGTATCGCCGTTTTACGATTCTGAACCATAGACGATGGGACGAATTCATATCCGGAAGCATTTCATCTTATTCATGTACAATGGCACTGCTACAATTACCCAAAAAAGCGAGATAGAAAAAAACCAGAAGCATGTGACTTGTTCCCCCCCCGCCACCAAGCGGACGAAATAAAAGAAGCGACAGAAACAAGATTCAACTAGCAAGAAGAAAGATACTGATTTTTTTGGAAAACATGGCAAGAAAGATGAATTGCAAAGATCCAAAGCCGCATAACGAATGCCAGACACGACACGAAGGATTGACGAGAGAACCGGACTCACATGGGGATTGAAACAGGTGGTGATTCTGGCGAGGGAGTACCGGAGTGTGAAAGATCGACGCCCCTGAGAGCCTTTGGCGCCCGGAGACGAAAGACCGAAGCGAAGGTATACCGAATGGTCTACGACTCTAGGGACTTTTTTTAAAATTTATGATATAAATGTAATTTTAAAATTTTTTATATCGATATTTAATATACTTAATTATTTTAAAAAATATTTATATTAAATTTATGCTTCTTCTAAATTAATAAAAAAAATATAAATTTTTATTATTATTAAAATATTAAAAATTTAAAAATAAAAAAAAATCATAAAATCATTTGTATTCTTTATGAAAAGTTATATTTAATTTTAAAAATATTAAAAATATTTTAAATTTTTAACATTTCAATAGAAAAAAAATTTAAATTTTTCTTTTCATTAATTTTCAAAAAAACACAAAGCTCCCTTTAATCTATTATATATTAAAATTTTAACTTAACCTATGTAAGTATTCTTTAATTTCATTTAATAACGAGGTGTTCTAGTTTTAACAAGTACAAAGAGTTTAAGTTAAATGTAGTAAAAAAAATAAAATTAAAGTTGTATAATAAATTGTGATGTAAAAATTTATGTATAAAAATAAAGTAATGATAATATATGAGAATTTACGAAAAATTAACTTTATAATAACAATTTTATTATCAAACAAAGTCTTTGTAATTTTTATTTAAAAATAAATAATATAAAATCAATAAATATTTGTATATATAATAATTTAATCATAATATTTGTATATATAATTACTTCTGCTCTTTCTTATTTCACGAGAAAAAATTCCAAACAAAAAAAATAAAAATAAAGTACCACTTGAAAAAAGGGAGATACACGTAACTATTGCACAGCTTGGTTCATTTGAAATAAGAAAAGATAATGTGAATGGATCATATAAAAAGAAAATCGTCGTAATCATGTAGATGTCGTAAATTATATAATTTTTATCATTAATCTTGCAGTTTATTTATAACTTCAATGATGTATAGTATTTATAACTACAGCTACGTAAACAAGGACAAATGTATTATATGGTATAAGTGACTAGAGTTGCACTAACTAATTTATTAAAATTTTAAATAAACATAACTTTAATTTTAATTAACGACAAATTTAATAAATTTCACAATATAAAAATTAAAATTAAAACTAAAGTTATAAACAAACGTAGTTATAATTCACTCATCACACATATATAATGTGTGTTTGATAATAAGGTGTTCCAACTTTGAATATTATAAAGAGTTTGAAGTTAAATTTTGTTATTAAATAAAATCGAATTTTATAATAAATTGAAAAATAAAAATTCATATATAAGAATTTATACAATGATAATGATATATAAAAATTTATGTAAAATTAAAATTAAAGTTAAAAAATTGTCAGCAAAAGAAATTGCCTAATCTGTGTCATTTTTATTTATCATATGTGTTGTATATCTCACTTATGATTAAAACCAATTCCTGCTCATACAACTGACACTCACACAACTTACCTCTCTTCTTGCTATGTCACAAACAAAACTTCTATCTAAAAAATCGTTATAAATGCTTAAAGCAATATCATCCATTTGGAAATACAAGGTCCTCACGAAGGTTGATGATTGATCTATACTCACAAATCTATGCCATGTAATATACAACAACCTTCTCACATCCAAAGCCATAGGAATTTTATACAAAGGAACAAACAAAGTTCATGCAAGCAGATACAACACAAGAAAGATTTTAAAAAAAATTATTATTTTGAGATATTTAAATTACATTAGTAAAATTTGATCATATATTTTAATGAGAAACTCGTGGAACAACTAAGATATCATTTTAGTGATAATGGTAGCAAGAATGAACAACAAAAGCTAACAATTTTCATAAAAATGTTTCTCACACAAGACACCGTCGAATTAGCTGTTGACAAATTTAGCACAACAGTCATGCCGATTTTAGCATCGTATCATGTTTGGAAGAAACCAATCCATCCATTGCTGTCATTGAATCTCTGAACAACCCTCTTCTCCTTCCATCTTAATTTCCTTTCTCCCATCTCATCAATGTCGCTTCCATGAAGAAAGAGGGAGCAGTAGGCAGTGAATCGGGCGTGCTTGCTGTGGGGAAGGAATGAATAATGACGAACGTCTCCACCGGTCCGCCATGAACATAACCAACTCGTCCAACGCAGCCGCCATGGCGGCGTTGATGGACCCTTCGACGATGGTGGGCGTGCACGCTTACGGAGACGACGGAGGAGGCGATTTCATTGTTTGCCATTCACCGACCATGATCACTACCAATGGCATATGGAAGGGAGACAATCCGCTTGACTACTCCCTACCCCTGTTCATCCTCCAAGCCATGCTGATCATCGTCGTCACCAGAGGGCTCAACGTCATCCTCTGTCGCTTTCGGCAGCCAAGGTTCGTCGCGGAGGTCATTGTAAGCTTCCGCTTCCTTCCAAGTTGTAATCGAACAATCAATTCGATTTGGGGAACAACACGATGTGGCTAATAATTGGTGTTTTTCTCTGCTTTGGATGAATGATTAACCAAAGGGTGGAATAATCCTTGGTCCATCGATGATGGGAATGATACCGTATTACATGGACGTGATGTTCCCACTCAGAAGCCAACCTGTGCTGGAGACGATTGGGGACCTTGGCTTGGTGTACTTCATCTTTCTCGTGGGTCTCCAGGTTGATTTGGGTTCCTTCAATAGGGCAGGGAAGAAGGTTTGGGCCATCACAGCCGCCAGCATCGTTCTCCCTTTCATCGTTGAGATCGTCGCCTTCTTCCTTTTCGGTGAAGAGGTCAGCAAGAAGAACTACGCAGACTCGTACCTGGTGTTCATCAGTGTCTCCATCTCCATCACCGCCTATCCGGTCCTTACCCGTGTACTTGCCGAGGTGAAGCTTCTCAACACGGAGACCGGCAAGTTGGCCATGTCGGCCGCCATCCTCACCAACGGTGCGGCGTGGGTTCTGCTCACCGTCGCCATTGCGATGACCGATCAGGGCAGGTGGTTCAGTTAATTGGCGAATGATTTTCGAGCAAAAATCGATTTCTTGGTGAAATTGGTTTATTGATCGAGTAATCAATCGATGCTCTCTGCGCCTACAGATCCAAGGTGGCGTCCTTTGCAGTGATCGTCTCCGGCGTAATGTTTGTGGTGTTCATGTACTACGCCATACGACCGGCAATACAATGGGTCGCGACACGGAAGGAGGGCGAACCCATAGATGGGGGGCTAGCACAAGTCATACTGATGGGGGTGATGGTGTCGGCCATCGTGGCGGACTTCGTCGGAATTCATGCCGTTTTCGGCGCCTTCATGATGGGGGTGATGATACCCAACGGTCCACTGGTGTCGTTTCTAATGGAGAAGATAGATGATTTTGTGACCGGGATGCTGTTGCCCATGTTCTTCGCCATCGTTGGGATAAGGGTGGAGGTGGCCTCATTGGACACCCCTGGAGTCTATGGCTTCTTGATTGGTGTGGCCATCGCGGCCGGCATCGCCAAGGTCATGGCAACCTGCATAGCTTCCATGCTCTTCGGCGTGCCAAGGCGCGATGGCTTCACCCTCGGCATCTTGATGAACACCAAGGGCATCATGGAGCTTATCGTCCTCCACATTGCCCTTGACAAGAAGGTGCATGCATGGATGCTCGTTGGCCCTGGTATACAAGGTCCCATGGGTCGTCCATCACTACCTACTTCATTCGAACGCACAGTTGAATTCCGAAGATTTATTTGCCTGCCATGTGTTTGTTAATATTCCTCACCTATATATTTGCCGCAGGTTTTGTACACGCAATCCTACTCGACGATGATCCTGATGTCCGTGGTGATGACGGTAGCAGTGACGCCGCTAACGTTATTTCTTTGTCGTCCTCCGCGATACCCTGATTCGTCCAAGCGTCGGATGATCCAGCAAGCAAAGCCGGCAGCCGAGCTCCGTATGATGGCCTGCATCCACAACACTCGAAACGTTCCCTCCATCACCAGCTTTCTCGAGATCTCCAACCCCACCAAGGAGACGCCCATATTCGTCCACTGCGTCCACCTCGTCGAGCTGACGGGCCGTGAGTCTGCCATTCTTATAGTCCACGACACGCAAGACGACTTGACCAAGCGGTGTCGCAGCGACGGCAGCAGCATCGGCAGCACCTCACAAGGTTGCCTGAATCAGATCCAAGCGCAAAGTGACCATATAATCAAGGCCTTCCGAAGGTACGAGCAGCACAAGGGAGGCATCTCCGTCGAACCACTCGCCGTGGTGTCCCCTTACTCCACCATGAATGAGGACGTGTGGGATCTTGTCAAGGACAAGGACGTGGCTCTCCTCATTCTTCCATTCCATAAACATCACACCTTGGACGGAGAGTTGGAGGAGACAAACCCCGGGATCCGGACGTTCAACCAGAAGGTGTTGGCCGACGCACCGTGCTCCGTCGGAATCCTCGTGGATCGAGGGATGGGCAATGTGGCAAGGACCTCCTCCATTGGGTCGACCACGCACCACCGAGTCGCCATGATTTTCATCGGTGGTCCTGATGACCGGGAGGCATTGGCTTACGTCGCGCGCGTGGTCGACCAACCCGGCGTAAGCCTCCATGTTCTTCGCCTCGTAGATGCTAATCAAGAAAGCATAAGAGCAAACACCTCGTCGGCTTCAAATGACAGGTGACTTGAGCACACCCACAAATTCCTTGTAGCTAGTAGCCACACAACAAGATCCAGGCATGGCCCTGGATTAATTAAATAAATATATCCTCTGTGCACATACATATTTCCATTGCAAAATCAGGAACAGGCAAGGAAAAGACATCGACTTCAGCACGATGACGGAGAAAGAAAAGGAGCGATACCTCGACGACGAGTGCATCAAGGACTTCCGGGTGAAGACCGCGGGCAACGAGCAGGTGTTGTACAGAGAGAGGAAGGTGGCAAGAGGAGACGACGTCTTGTCGGAGATAAGATGCTTGGACGGCATATACGACCTGTACGTGGTGGGCAGACGGGACAGGGTGGAGTCGGATTTGATGGCCGGGATGGATGAGTGGACGGAGAGCATGGAGTTAGGGGCGATCGGAGATTGGCTGGCGTCGCAGGACTTCACGACGGCGGTGTCGGTGTTGGTGATACAACAGTACGTTGCGGTGGACGCGGAGACGTCCAGAGAAGGGTCGGAGGCCTCTGCAACGCCGGACAATCAAAGACAACATTTTTTGAGGAAATCAAACAACAATTGCCCTGGGATTACACGGTGCGGGCCGTAGCCCATCAATCTTTGATAGCCTATCATTCTAAACTTATGTAGATTTTTTCCGTTATTAACTTTATTCGATTAAATGATTTCCCGATTTATCGTATACGCTTGAAAGTGATCAAAGAAGCATTTATTTTCTATTTTAATTTTAACGAATTAAAATTAATAAAATAAATGATAATAAAAAATTATGTATACAAATTTATATTATAATAATAATAATATACACGAATTTATGTAAAATTAAAATTTAAAATATGCCAAACTAAAACAAATAATCAATAATGTCAAAGTAGTGGACCCATCATCCGTGTATAAAGAATTAATTGATTTTGACGGTTAATTTTGAATTTTGTGTCCGTTTGTGGCGTGCACGAAAATCTAACAAAGAAAAATTTTAAAAATAAAAATTAGGAAATAGATTTTGAAAAGTTACTTTTAAAAAAATTATAATTTTTTATATTTTAAATATAATTTAACTTTTTTTTAGTCACGAATTTAATAATAATTAAGATATGTCAAATAAGACATATGAGGTTAGAAAAATACATCATGATTAAATATCTACTAACTGCAATAATTTTTCAGATTCAACTAGTGGAAAAAAATATACTTGTGATGGAAAATTTAATTTTTTAAAAAAATTTAAAAAATACATAAATGCCCGAAAATATATTTTTTTTTCAAAATTTTTCTTTTTAAAGATCTGTGTACATTAGGAAAAATCAGTAAAATTTATATTCAAAGGTAAAAATAAATTGTAAAAATTAAATATTTTAATATTTTAAAATTAATTTTTTTAATACAACTTCAAAAGTAGAAATATAAATATAAATTTAAAATTTAAAGTTTTTACACAGGCATTACAATCTATTTATATATCTATAATACTAAAATAAGGTTAATACTAAAAATCTATCAATAAATTATCAATAATTACTAAAAATCACCGAATAATCACTAACAATCTATCAATAATATCTAAAATCATTAAAAATGACTAACAATCTATTAATAATCTCTAAAAGTACCAAAATTCATTAATAATCTTTTAAAATATCTTAACTGACGACAAATGAGAGAAACATGGAAGGAAGATTATTTGATTTTTTTAGCCCCAAGGCACATAATTAAGGTAGATCTCCAATTTGAAATGCACAATAAAGAAGAATATGATACAATGAAGATTTAAGTGGATAATTGTTGAGTTTGTGAGGTAGGAGATGATCAAGAGTTTTTTTTCTTGACATGATAGAAAGTAAAAAAATAAGAAAATTATACATTGATAAAAATTTAAATTTTCCGGACAATATAAATACCAAAAATTGTAATCTTTTCCAATTTTTTTACCAACACAAGCCTCCTCGACAAAGCTTTTGGTAACCATATATACGAAAGTAAGGGAGATTTGTAGAAAAGTAATGAAAAAAAATTTTAAATTTTATTTTATTTTTAAAATATTAAAAATTTGGAGATAGAGAAATTTTAGGAGATCATTTGTATGCTTTATGAATATTTAAGAAAATTTATATTTAATTTTTTTTTAAAATTAAAATTATTTTAAATTTTTAATATTTTAATTATATATATATATATATATATATTTCATTAATTTTTAAAGAATACAAACCTTCGAAAAAAAAAAAACTGAAAACTTTGATTAATTTCCAGATGTGTTTTATTTTGGGAATTTGGTGAGAGTGCGTCTGCCGACGATGGTCTTCTTTGTTTAAACGTTATTTTAAATGTATTTTCGTTTTTTATTATATATTATAGTGATTTATAGTAATATTAATTAAATAATTTATATTTAAAAAATAATAAATTATATAAATATTTTTTGGAAAACGTAAATTTTATTATTTAAATAAATACACTTGATGACGTGGCACGTGCAGACACACATTCTAGAGCCAACCTGACACAGGTACCCTCCCGCGGTCCCGCCGTCACCCGTGCGCGCACCGGACGACCCAAGCCCGGTACGATCTGCCGTCATGGGGTCCGGCGTCTTCGCGGCCGGGGACGGCCTCCACTCTTCCTCGGGCCTCTTCGCCGCATGCCTACTCGGTGGCCTAGTCGTCGGCGCCTCCGTGCTGGCCATACACCTCGGCGGAGGAGGAAGGAAGAAGAATAAGAGGCCGATTAGGGTTTACATGGATGGGTGCTTCGACATGATGCACTACGGTCACTGCAATGCGCTTAGGCAGGCCAGGGCGCTCGGGGATCAACTTGTTGTTGGGATCGTCAGCGACGCCGAGATCATCTCAAACAAGGGGCCTCCCGTCACTCCGCTCAAGGAGAGGTTGGTGTGCTGTTTCCAATGTTTACGATTCTCAGATTCGCGTCCCTTTAAGTTTTGGTATTGCTTGATCTGTGTGTTACTTGCGTGCATCCCCAATCTACCATGTGGGTGCTGGTTGGCGTCAAATTATTGGCCATTGTGGCATTTCTTGCTTCTCTTTCCATCGTAACCTTTCTGGAAATTGCACTTTTAGCTATTCACTTTCGTTTCCGATGCTTTAATCGCTCGTTCTTTTGTATTTATAGTCTGTGTTTTGAGTGGTCTGCATGAATTTGCAGTCATGTCGTACCATGGGGGCTCTTTTTACTTAAATTCCCTAGGATAGGGTAGTGATGCCTGACCTTCCTGTTGTCTGTTCTTATGTTTTCTCTAATTTTAATTTGAGTTTTTCTGCAGGTTGTTAATGGTGGGTGCGGTGAAGTGGGTGGATGAAGTTATTCCTGATGCTCCATATGCAATAACCGAGGAGTTCATGCACAAGTTATTCAATGAATATAACATAGATTACATCATACATGGTGACGATCCATGCCTTCTACCTGACGGAACTGATGCATATGCCCTTGCAAAGAAAGTTGGCCGTTATATGCAGATCAAGAGAACAGAGGGGGTATCTAGCACTGATATTGTTGGTATCAAATCTGTCTTTTTAGCATTATTTTGATTTGTCTTATAAGCACACTTTTTTTTAGATCAAGTGGATTTGTCATCAGATCTGGATCACTTGATAAATGATAAATACATTAGTAATTGATTTAGATGTCTACTCATGATTTCATTAGTTCACAGGAAGGGCTCCTTTCTTTTAATGTCATCATAATGATTTTACTACAAATATTTTTGCATACAAATATTCATTGCTAAAGTCAACAACACGAGAGATTTTCTGTTAAAGACATCAATTTTTTTTCGTGTTAGAAACATGTTGGAAATGTAATAAATGTATGATTTGCTGGATACGTCTTCATCATCAAATTTGTTTTATCTAGGCTACAACACTCTCCCATGGTTTTTAGTAAAGTCATTTTGAATTTATCTTGTTTATTTAGGTCTAGAATCTCTAGATTGCTTGTCAAATGGTAAGAAGGGAAACTACTGAACAGTGAAACCTGTTTGTGTGAGTTGGGTTTGGGAGAAGTGTTTAATTGACAACTTAGTTTTTTTATGTGGCAAGATACTGGGAAAAACATTATTCCTTTTACTCATTGGATAGGGTGATTTACAAGAAGGTTGCTAAACAAAGGAAATTGAAGAGGAACTAGAAGAATATGATGTGGAACATGAAAAATCCTATGAGGAATATGAAGAATCTAACAAGGAAGTACACGTTATTCACAATGTAATGTAAAATTTATGAGAAGCACCATTGCACAGATAGGGTGGAGACATCTCGCAGATAGGGTAGAGACATCTTGCTAATAGGGTCGAGTCATCGTGCAAAGAGGGTGAAGTCATGCAAAGACAACGAAGTTGTTGCAACCTTTGCCGAAACAAGGTTGAAGTAGTCATGTGGAGAGGGTGGAGATGTCGCACGGAGAGGTGGTGTTGCGCCAAGATGGTGGAGTCCTCGTGAGCTTTGCCATTGCAAGGTCTTCGCAATTGCACGTAGTTGCGAGGGAGAAGTGTTTGCGGGGTTGGGGTTTGCAAGGTTGGGTTAGGGATTCCGGGTGATTCAGAGGGTGAAGGTGAGAATGTGAGGGAATGTTAAGGTTTTATATGGTTAAATCATTCTTTTACATTCCATATTGCACAAACATCATTTTTTTTAACTTCTACCCTACTTTCCATTTCACCTAAATTCCGACAGAATCTGGTGTGCACAAATCCCCCCTCAGTCTCATTGGGAATTCCTAAGAAAATACATCAAACTACTTGTACTCAAACCTTTTAGCAAAATAGGGTTGTCAAGCTCAAATATTGACACATTCTTGATGTTACTTGGACCATTATGATTCAAATAAATGTTCCTATTGTGTTGACTATATCTTATCTCATCAATAGGGTGCCATTTACCCCTTTAAGAGGAGAAATTTCTTTGAGAAGATTATGCCCTATTACTAAACTCTTCTTCCTCCTAAAGTGTCTAGGTGTGTTGCCTTTCTTTAAGACTTATCCTCAGGTATTGATAGGTTAGCTCTAAGGTCAATGCAATGTGTGTGTGTTGGATATTCGCACACAGCTTGGATATTGGGGTTTTCATTTGGTATTTGTTGATGTTACTTTCTTCAAATCTCAAACCTATTTTGTATCAGTTGACAATCCTGTAGAGAGCATACCCTACCTTATCTTCTTCCTCCATCTATAGATGGTGGTGACTTAATAAATGTGAATCCAAAAGTTGCTCGCCCTTTGCAGGTATATTGTAGGCACTGATTTACAACCATTTCCATTGACTGACCACACCTTGACTATTGCACCTCAGCTTACAACACACATGACAGCAGAAACCTTGTTATATGGCAAAGAAATAAAATGTTGTCTCATGATTTAGTGGCAAAGTAGACATGTAAGATGATGTGGATCAGGTCATTGATGATAGAGCTTTGGTTCAAAATCGAAACTCCCATGATAATGCATTGTAACATTGAGGCTGCTATATTCATCACAAGTAAAAGGCTTGGGTGTTGGGGCATTTGAAGATCTTTGTATCAAATTGAGTATGATAGATTTGTGTGCTCTACCTTGACGGTGACTGTTAAAGTAATTAATAAATGGAGCTTTACATGGATTTAGGTAGGGATAGGAGTTGAGTGTGTGGTTTTAGTCCCACATTGCTTATCTTGTATTAGTCTACCTTATGTAGCCTTTATATATTGTGATCCTCATGTTTTACTAAGAACAACAATCCACTTCTACTAGTTGTTGTCTCCACAGATTGTATTTGAAATAGTCCAACCAAAAAAGACATTTCTCTACTTTATGTGGATGATATGGTTGTTATTGGCAATGCTGGATTTTGGTAGCAAGAATCTGAAGTTAGGCCAAATGTTAAAATTGCACTCTTTGTGGCATTTCTAAAATCCATCTAGATGCATTAGTTTGAGCTACAACATTCTTGTTAATGTTGTGCTCTATAAAAGCCACTTTGTGATCATCTCATTTATTTAGATCATGATTGGTTGTTCAATGGTAATAAGGGAAACTATTGAACGTGAAAACTGTTACTTGTTTGAGTTGGCTACAGGAAAAGTATTTAATCAACAACATTGTCCCTTCACGGTACATGATACTAGGAAAGCGTTATTCCTTTTATTCATCTGATGGAGCATTATACGTCAAGGTACAACTAACTCATCCAATGCTGTAAGTCAACAGGAATCAACAGAGTTGGGTGTTCCTTTAGATAATTATGTAGAATTACAAATCCAGTTAGGAATATATCCATTGGTGTAGAACAATAGGGCATCAACAGCTTTGAGGATTACTTTAGATTGTTTATCAATAAATTCTTAGTACCTGTTGCTGTTCTTGAGTTTCCCTTTGCTTTTTGCTTGATACATTTCTTCTTAGTTTTTGTTCTGCATGGCACCATCTTGGTGCTCCACTTACAAATTACATTGCACTTATGCTATGCTTCATTCTTCATTGCATTTGTTTTTTTTTTTTTTATATTTTATGTATGCCAGAAAATTGACTATTAAAAAGAGTTTAACAGACTGACAAAAATGCAAATTTATTTTTATTCAAAGTGTTGAGATGTTTGATTTTGCACGCTTTCCATTTTTATTTGTTCTTTCTTTTCATATGTTAATAGAAGCTACTGTTTAACCAGGGCGCATGCTTTTATGTTTAAGAGAGAGATCTGTTGGTGACAATCACAATCATTCTTCTTTGCAAAGGAAGTTCAGTCATGGGCATAACCAAAAGGTTGAGGATGGTGTATCTAGCAGTGGAACTCGAGTTTCTCATTTTCTGCCGACATCTCGAAGAATAGTACAATTTTCAAATGGAAAGGTAGCATAATCTAACTTCCTAATACAGTACTAGTGCATGTACTTATACGTGATTATGTATTATATGAAAACTTCTTGTTAGTTTTTGACTTTTTAAGTACAGCTCATTTGAGTAGTACTGAGGTTTTAGGTGTCTTGACTCTCTTATTGTATGTGAGAAAGAATATAATGTATTTATAAGTGCATTATATATACCCATTAACCCATATAATACACTTACATACATTATATCCTTTCTCACATTCTACAATACTGTATATTATTTTATACACTCTTTTTCATCTATTTTAACTTGATGTCTTTTCTCAAAAGTCAAAACCAAATTCAACATTCATGTCAAAACATGTACTGACGTGACTTTTCAAATGTGTGAGTGCAAATGTCTTCAGCATGTGACAATGTGAGTTGGCCCAATATCCTCTCAAGCTGAGTGCGCTGATCTTCACACTTGTCAATGTGGCTACCTTGTGTTCTAAAGTTTTCTTATGTTAACACAAGTTAAATGAGGTTGGTTTTATGTTAAACTAGTTTTGGCCAAATGGATCGAGCATGTTAACCTATTCACAGTTATAACTTGTTTGTCTAATCCCAAATTTTATGGAATATTTATTACTTGCATGTTGTTTATATGTATGAATTATTATCATGAATTAGATGTGTTTTTTATTAAAAATATTATTTTCATATTTCGATTGCTCTTGTATTTTGGAGTTGGTATATTATAATATAGAAAATAAACATGTAGATAAATTCCTATCACGGTTTAATAATGTTAACCATGTACATACAAGTTTGTAATTTTGTATTGTGTGCACCTTGATACTTTTTGAGGAAAAGCAGGCTGATTCTTATTAATATAGTAAGATCATCCAGGAACAAAAAGCCTTCAAAACAGAAGCAGAAAAGGAAAACAAAGAAAAACTTACAAAATATAACAGACTACAATCCAATCCATTAAACCCCTCTTCCATGTGCTGCAAGTGATTAGCCATAGCAATAATGCCCAAAACCACAAGGTCTTAACAGAATAATATTGCATTCCTTTTCAGGCAAACAGTCCAAAAAATGTGGTGGATTAAAATGAGTAATTGTTGTTTAGCAGTGGCAGGCTTCCCTTTGATGATCCAGTTCACCCGTTCAACAAAATCTTCTATAGAATTAAATTGCAACTTCCCTAGCATTGCCTTACAGATGGGACAGTTCAAGACTTCTAGACAATCCGTGTTACCCTGCATCTGCAAAACAATTGGTCTACATTCTCCTCGTGTTCCTTGCATAGAACACAATTAATATCGTCCATACTGGCCCATTTACTTCTCTGCACCTTAGTCAATCAAGATCCTACCATGCATGGCAGTCCATATAAAGGCTTTGACTTTAAGCAGAGACTGAGCCTTCCAAACAATTCTTTGTCACTTCCATTTTCCCTCATCTAATTGAGTCGTTTTATGTAGCATCTATTGGCAGATAAAAGTCCATCCCTAGAGGGCATCCTGGTCATCTCATCCTCATCCAAGATAGGGGCGGATGCCCTGGAAAACAGCTCAGCCATTTTCCCATTTTCGTCATATTTGAGGGATTTTCTGAAGTGAAAATTCCATGTCCAGAAATCCACTTAGTTTTCAAAGTCGCAAACCTTGCCTTTCTTAAAATTGGATAATAAGAAAAATTCTGGAAATCTGTCTTTCAAAGATGACATGCTGACCCAATCAACTTGTCCTTCAGGAATAAAATCCTATCCCCTGCCAATCTTGAGTTTGGTGTTTTGGTCAAAGAAAACATCCTGTAGAAGCACACTCTTCCAAAAGAAAGAAGCCTTGTTATTGCTAATGATTATCATAACCATAACAATTGGTGATAATTCTTGCCCAAGTACCATCTTTGTTCATTTCCTACCTCTTTATTTTCATAGAAGTGCATCGTTGAAAGTTTTTAGGTTTCCTAGGTGTCAAAGTCTGGCCCAAATACTGTGGCGCCTGCTTTTGAACCTTGCAATTCAGGACTGATGCAAATTGGTGCAACTGATGAGGGTCAACATTAAACCCCCATCGATGAGCTCTTGGAGAAATTGATAGAAAAGCCTGAAATCATCTCAAACAATCTTAATAGGAACTTAACTCTCTGCACTTGTTCAATTGATCCTTTCGGAAAAAGAGGTGTATCATCAGCATACTGCGGCATAGAAATCAGCACTGAAGCTCTTCAATAATCCAGCGCTTAAGCCAACCTCTCTTGATTGCTCTGCAGCACTTATAAATTAGAATATTGAAAGCCAGGTTGAACAGGGGTGAAAGAGAATCCCCTTATATCGCCCCTCTGCCAAAAAGAAAGAGTCCCCTGGATCTTCCATTGATTAGTACTAATCATTTAGTTGAATGGAGGATGTTAGACATCCAGTGCTTCCATCTATCTGGGAACCCATATATATCTAAAGCCTTAATGAGAAAATTCCAATTGTTATCAAAAGCCATTTTGAAGTCTACTTTGAATACCAGGCCTAGATTCTTAGAGGAGCTGTAAAAGGAAAGAGATTCCCTGGCTGCCACAAAGCTGCCCACAAGATATCTACCTTTAATAAATGCTGTCTGTGCAGGATCAACCAACCTCTGTGCCACTTTCAGGGGCCTATTAGTTAGAATTTCCTTTATGATTTTTATGCTATTATTCATGAGACTCAGTGGTTGGAAGTTTCCTATATCAGACAGCTCCACTCTTCATAGGGATGAGGAAGATGGAATGGTTGATTGCATGGCAACCACTATTAAACTCCCAAAGCTCATGAAGTGTAACACATACTGTCTCACCAGTTGATTAAAATACTTGAAAAAGGGTAAGTGGGAAATGACATGGACCTGTACACTTGTTGATAGCCATATCAAAATTGGGATTTCTGTTCTCTTCTGGAGTAAATTTGTCATCTAACATATTCTTGTCTGGTTCATTTAGCTTAGGCAAATCAATTAATAAACATCATAGTTTTCCATCCTTTGTGTTTTAAATCTATTCTTGAAAATGTCCAAGATTTGAACCTCTGCATCATTCTTTGAGGAAAGACAATTACCTATTCGAACCTTTTTGATGCTGTTAATTCTTCTTGTGTACACCTTAATACTTGTTAAGATTTCTATGTGGGGAATTATACAAAAAGGATCATGCTGGTTCCTATAGGAAATTTTCTTTAGAATCAATTTTTATTTTTAAAATAAAATAAAAGTATACTGTTAACTTATAAGATAATTTACTGTGTCTTAAAGTTTCATTTTATTTTGAGTTATATTCATTGCTAAAATTTTCATATATAAATTTAATGGCTGAAATTTAATAAAATGTGTCAGATTTTTAACCTTTAGATTAAAAGGTAGTAGTTGTTTATTTTAATTCAATTGAAAATTTCATCAGGTATATATAGATACCTAATAATAAGATCTATAAGGTTCCTGTTTTTCCTTTCCATGTGTTTATTTATAAAGGCAAAAGTGCATATGAGGATGTTTGGTGCAGATACCTGCAGGAAATTTGGGCTTCTTGAATTACCTTGTGTCCTTACATTTCTTGCAGGGTCCTGGTCATGATGCACGGATAGTTTATATTGATGGTGCCTTTGATCTCTTTCATGCTGGACATGTAGAGGTAAATCTAGCATAACATACAGAATTTTGAAATTATAAGGGCCACTCTTCAGAATACTACATTAATTCTAGCACTGATTTCATGATTTGAAATGAGCCTATCATTTGAAATCTTTACACATTCTTGTTTCTGATGCATTGTAAGCAATTAGCTGAATTTCATATTTTCATCGACATTTTTTTTAGTGTTTCTTTTTTAAGGATGTGAGTGAGTTGTTTTAAACTCAATTTTTAATTGTTAATGTTATGCATATTAAGGAAGAATAAATAGGATTAGCTAGATATCCAATACAAACAAATATCAACAATCCATGCAACTACCACCTAACAATATATTGATGTAGAACTCAATGCTCCCTCAAGATGGTGAGTTATATTAACCTTGCTCGTTGCTGAATTTTGTGCATAGTTGTAAACACCCCAATGCCCAATGTTGTATATCTAAATATCTATCCTGTCAAATTATCAAATTAAATTAGTAGACTATAATAATCACGTGATTAAAAATTGTTTCATTTCAACTTTATTCATTCATTTTAATGTCTCCAATTTTTCTAAATTTTAACAACAATAACAACAATAATCTGAGTCATAATCCTGCAATATAGGGTTAGTCACATGAATTTTTTCTTCAATGTATTTTTATTTATGATCAACTCTTCAGTTAAATTACATAAATTTAAATCTTTTCATACAATTCCTAACCAAGTAGTTTTAATTTTTCTTTTACTTCTTTTAGTTTCTTTTGTGGCAATTAATTTTCTCCTAGTTGGTGTATTGTTTGGCCTGCCAAAGATATGCCCAAACCACCTAAATCAATTTTCCTCTAATGATTTTTTTAGTTTCTTTTGCAATAATTAATTCAGTGTCTTTAATCAACTTAGCAATATTATTAGAAAGTTAAGTTAAAAATGATTTATTAGGAATAAAGTAGGAGTTGCACCAATTGAAAATAAGATTAGAGAGAATTCATGTAGGTTGTTTGGGCGTATCCTTAGGAGGCCAAAAAATTGAAAAAATTAGGGGAGGAAAATTAATTACTGCAAGAATTAACTTAGTTTCTTTTGCAAGCCACTTAAATAATTTTTCTCTAATCCTATTTTCAATTGATGCAACTCCTACTTTTATTTCTAATAAATTACTTTTTAACTTATCACTTATAGTGTTAGTACTCATCTATTTAAGATTGCTGCAACATTAAGTCTTTTGTATATGCTAATGTTTTACAGCCTATTATTCTAAATTATAAGTACAATCATAAGAATAATAATTTCATAGAATTTTCATTTTAATATTAAGGGTTACAAGCATTTGTCTACTCTATTCATCATTTTTTAATCTCATGAATAACATCTACAATCTTTTACATAACTTTTGGATATTTTCTAGATTTTAACAAAAAATAAAAATCCTAAAATTAAAAAATTCTATAAAAAAGTGGTGTGTTGAATAGTTGCTTATATTTTGTGTTTTTAGATAAAAGTCAATGTATTTGGCAAGTAGCTCTTCCTGTGTTTCATATTTTCCACAACGTTATTTAAAATGTCGATAGAACAATTTTACCTATTTTTGATTGTTGATAGTAGGATTTGAATTGAAACTTGGTGGAAAGTATGGCAGTATATTGCTTTAACCATAGTGAGCTACATAGTTGGTGTATGATTAACCATTTCACAAGAGACTTATGAATATTATATTGTGCAAGTTTGTGCACCAAAACTCTTGCTATGATTTTGTTTTGTCGATCATTTAACAATAATCAATAATAAAACATATTCATAGCTGAACAGCTGTGAGATTTTTTGTTAAGAACAAACTTTTGGATAGTGTATTACATGTCTTAATTCTGATGGTGTTCAAACTTGAAATAGAGTGGAAGGATATACATCATCATAAATTATAAAATACATTTTAGAGTGTTCTGATCAATGATAAAGTTAAAATTGTTGCAAATCTCCTTTTTTACCTAAATTAAAATGTGACATGGTGTTCTATATATCCATAAATCATAACATCAAATATTAAGAACAAAAATGCCCTTTGAAGAAAATAGACCAGTCAAACTGTTCGAGTTTAAAGGAATTGGTTAAATATGAATTCTAAATAGGTTTCTCAATTATTTGTTTGTTATCTTTCCATGTCATATTTTTTGTACCATAATAGGATGAAATGTTTTCTTCTGGGAAAAGTATTTAGAAAGTGGCTTTCTTTAAATACCATCTTGAAATGATTGTGCCTTTTCTTTATATGTTTCTATTTGATATATTAAATTCACATTTTATTTTATTTATTGTCATTTACTACCTTTTATTTTAAACAAGATAAAGGTTTATGGATTTCTTTTCCAAATGTGAACTTTAAGAATTCTATCTTTACAGCTGACTTATCTAGTTATCTTTTGATGATGTTCATTTTCTTTTAGATATTAAGGCTTGCTCGGAAGCTTGGAGATTTCCTACTTGTTGGCATCCATTCTGATCAAACTGTCGGGTCATTCCAATTCCTTCAATGGTTGCATTAGTGTTTTGGTTCTATTTCTTAAAATAACTAGTTTCTATTGGTATAGTTTTATTTGGTGGCATGTATTGTTTTTGCTGAAAGGAGCTGAATACTTGTGTTATGTTGAGAGCAGGAACACAATTACAAGCCCAGATGCCAATCCAATTATCCAAGAAACATATTTTTTCTAATAAGTATATCAACCTTGTTTGAAATTTAACAAAAAATTTTAAACGAAAAAGTTTAACTTTTGACATGTGATTAATATATGTCTAGATATAATTGAAGGCACTTCCATGAGAGTAAATCCTTGCTATAAAATGGCCAAAACTAGTATCTTACAGAAGTCATCATTGATCCATCCACATGTACCTCAAAGTACACTAGCACTGTGAGATGCTTATGATAGGAAGAATCCTCATTAACAGTATAATTCAAACATGTGATGGATGTGGATGATTCCAGTTTTAAATATGTGACTTCAATACTAAGCTCTGAAAATCGCCAAGAATCAATCAACATTAACATCAAATTAGAATCTGACAAAAAAATCACATCCCTCTAGCATCTTATGGTTGGGCTTGTTCCAAGTGGTTATAGGCCATAGCTGCAAGTCACTTCCCTATGTTAATAGTTAATAGCCAATGTTGGGGGGAAAAACTTTTTGAAGGTAGGTTGAATGTCATTAATCTTGATAAAGGTTCATTGGGAAAAAAAGTATTTTTATCCAAAGATTTAGCCAAGCCCACATAGTTATGGATAGTATCAGATAGAAGGAAACAATTCATGTTGCTAATTCTATGTAAGGAATTAAAGTATTGGTTGTTGTTGTAATATTAAAAGCTCTAGCCACAATTTTTTATTTCTTGCTTCTAAATATAATAGGATGCTTACATTGCATGTGAAAACTATAAGCAAAAACAATATTGTCGTCCAAATTGTATCCTTGATGTTTTAATAATTTAATCTGAGTTCAAACCAGAATGTGGGAAATTAATTTTTCCTTCAAGTTTTAGTCGGTCTATGAGGTCACTAGTTATTATCTACATCTTTGCTAGCTTAAGGAATTTTGATCTTACAATTGATCAATAATTTGGTTATTGATGTTTAAGGGTTAATTATTTTTTCTGAAAAGAATATGAATAATCTCTTCTACTTATAAAATAACGGGAAATTTAAAAACTATCACTAAAAATAATTTATGTGACCACTGATGCCTGAGCAATGACCATGGTTTTGCTAAAATTTGTGCATTTTGTCTCTCCTACAAATATATATGTTATACCATTTTCTATAGAATTCTCCATAGGAAATATTCCATTCTATTTTTGAATCATTCCATGATGTGGTGTCTATCAATGAAAACAATTATTAATTAGTTCATGTCCAAACTCTTAGTTCTTTATTCAATAATCAAATATATTCTTAAACCTTCCAGTTGATGTGCCTATTCTTATGTATATGGTTCAATGTGCTTGCAAGTTGCAACAGTTGCACATGTCTGGTTCATATTGTGTGTTTTCATTTGTAATGGCTATGTTGATATTTTTAGTTTTTAAATGTAGTCATTTTACAGTAAGGTTTATATTTTATTTAAATTAGGCATTAATTTCTGAATCCTAATAGTTTCGTTCTTCTACAGCTCTACAAGGGGAGCACATCGTCCTATCATGAATCTTCATGAAAGAAGTTTGAGTGTTTTGGCTTGTCGTTATGTGGATGAGGTTATAATTGGCGCACCTTGGGAGGTCTCCAAAGACATGGTTTGTTTTCTATTCTTCAGCAGTTTTTTTTGTTTCTTTTTTCTGGTAAATCAAACCACAACCCATTCTTCCAAAAAATCTAATTTAATCACTATAAATAAAACTCACCAAAAGGTAGTTTTTCTTGTTGTACATATACATATTAATGGATAGTGCTCTCATATTTTTGGTTTCAGTCTGATTTATAGAGTCAATGCACCCAAAGTCACCCTTACTGGCCATTTTGAGCTCTTTTTGGAGTGTAAAATTGTCATTTTTTTAAGGTTAAACCTCTAGACATCAAGGTGTGAATCGGTCATACCTTGGTTGCTAACCTTGCCTTGACACACCCTCAGAGAAAGGGAATTGCATAGCTAGATCTGCATATTTACTTAATGATCCTGAATAGGCAAAATTCTAGTTGATTGCATGGTTCATGGTATGTAAATTTGTATGGAATATAATGTCGCAGAAACAGTACCAGCACTTTTGTTATTTAATTGGTCATTGCCATTGTTTCATTTCATATCTGTTACCAATTCTCTTCGAAGAATATCTTGTACCACCACCATAAACAACCTTACGTGGATTCAACTGCAGATTACCACTTTTAATATTTCTTTTGTCGTTCATGGGACAGTAGCAGAAAACAGAGACTTTGATAAGGTAAATCTGATCTGAAATTCACTTACGTGTTATTTGTGCCTGTGTCTAAACCTGTTGACAAACACTTTTTCAGTGGCAATCCAATCCTTATGCTGTTCCAATTGATATGGGTATCTATCAGCAACTAGAAAGCCCTTTAGATATCACAACTAGCACAATGATAAAAGGGATAGTTTCAAATCATGAAGCGTTTCAGGTAAACATACTATTTTCCCCCGTAAATATAACCCTTCTGGAAGTTGGAATTTCAAACCTTCAATATTTTTGTATATATATTGTTCTACATTTATCCTTTTGTGATACTGATGTTTTTGCTAGTTATTTAGTGTGAAAAACTAGTTGCTACTGAAAATGAAAGAAATTTCAGTTTCAAAATTACGTGGTGTAAATCGTTTAGAAAATTTGGATCTTCTTAAATGTTGTATCTTTTTATTCCTTGTCCAAGTTGGTCAAGGAAGTAGTAGTAGGAGATGGATGGTATTGCTTAGCTAGTTGATTGGACCGTTCTGTTATCATATCAATTGCGCAACCTTCTTCAGTGCTACAAATTCAGAAAAATGTGGATGGCCATTCGTACGTGGGCATAACCAGGCATAGACAATATGTACACCTTGCTGTTTAACCTAAAAAGCTATAGTGTAAACCTATTTGGTGCCAAAAAAAAGAACCTATTTGTTGCCCACAAATAGACAAAATTATGAAATCAGAAGCTTGATTTTTCACTGATTATGTAAGCAGAAACGTGTTTCTGAAGTATGACAAGGAAGCCACCCTGGTTGCGCCATTAAAAAGAATTGATATGAAGATTTTTATGTAAATCTGTGGTTGAGATTTATCATCTCCTTGCAAATCCTAGATCATTTCATTCCCTTGACTATTGGTCTTTTTCCTCTGGCCATTTTTCTCCTATCATAGTTTTCAACGTCAACATGTGTTGCTGATTTGTATGTAATACATATTATCATGTTTCAACATAACAAAGGGGTGGGTGTTATTTTGAAAGATTTGAGGGCGATGTTGGTGTCAATATGCCTGTGTTGGTGGAAGTTGGTGAATTTTATACTTGGATTAGCCCTTGGTGATTGACATGTTGATAACTACTACAAAAATTGTGTTCTCTCCTCTCATTTGTGCACGCTGATCTCATTTTTCGCCCTCTCACTGCGGTTTTCCTCTCCAATTCTCCTTTACTAATATTGCCATTTGACCTTGGTGGAACTTCCCTTTTTGTCGAAGTTCATGTTTCCTTGCAGGGAATCTGGGATCTGTGCTGCATTTCTGAACATTTTCTTGTCTCATATTCTATATACATTTCCATCTTTTTTACTCTTTTAAGTAGTTTTCTATTTATATTTGTAGATCTATGGTTTTATGCTAGATCTTAGGTTTACATGACTAGTAATTTGGCATCTTAGTTTTTTTACTGATTTTCATAATATTATTACCCCATTTTAAAAATTTCGTGTACTTCAACACACTAGTGTCAAATTATGTTGTGTTTTTAATGTAATAAATGTCTAAAAATTAAATTTAATTATCCATAATGTTTTTTAATTGATTACTTGAGCTTATCCCGAAATTTCATACTGAAATCCATATATGCAGCCATTTTGTAGACTTTAATGTTGTTCACAAACTTTCAAGGGCATTTCCACCTAAGTTTGACACGTTGATTTTTCATTAGAACAAATCAACGTTGAATTCCTGGCTTCCCATGTCCCTCCAACAATCATTTTAGTTATGAAAGAAGATGCAATTTCATTTTGCATCATCTTTATTTAACATTTTTACAAATTTAGTTAGTATAACTGTATTTTTCCTATTTGCAAAATAAAAAATGCATTACAGTGATATTGACATCTTATAATATTTCTATTCATCCAAATTTACATCTGGTGTTTTTATTTTGAAATGTAGCTTATCATGAAAATTCAACATTTTTGGAAAAATATGTTATTAAAATTTTGTCAATAGCTTTTTAATTCAATATATTAGAAAACTTGCTTACTGCTTTTCAAAAAACACAATGGGTGAAACATTTTTAGAATTGTTTTTCTGGAGAAAACTTTTTCCCTAGATCAAAGCTACAGTCCATAGGTGATAACCGAATTGGTCAAATGATTCAATGGTGTTGAACATCTTCATTCCCGAGCTTCGGGTAGAGTAGAACCATAAAATGGAGTTTCATAAGGGTTGCAGTGTTATCTACTTGGTCTAGAAACTCTGGCTTGCCTAATGTGAACTCTAGTTGCATCTGGCTCATCTTTGCTGACATAGGTGGAATCGCAACGTCAGTTAATATTCCAGGTAGCCCCTGCCCCTTGTTGAAAACACTGACCAATGTGGCAAGAATTTCTTTTTTGAGTGCGACCTGGTAAGCTATCGAGTCTGGGAAGTGGGAATATGCTGCTAGAAATGTCAAAGGTGAGATACCGGTGAAATCACACAAGAAGAAGGGAAATTTTTGTTACCGACTACTTGTAAATTGTGAAATCACGGTGGTTTAGTAACAAGGTGTTCTAGTTCCGAAGACTGTGTAAAGTTAAAAGTTGAGTTATGTTACTAATGAAGTTAAGTTTCACAATAAATTATAAGAAAAAACTAATATATAAGGATTTGTACAGTGATAATGATGTACGGAAATTGATCGTTACAAAATGACCAGTAATTTATATTTGTGTGAGTGGATCGAGAATATATGCAAATATCATCTATATTAATGTACTTTCTATTACTGACTACTTGTAATCGGTCGACTGATGTTGCAAGACCACTTCATTGCCCAAGGCTATTTCTTAGCGTGTGCTAATTTGATGTTTACCTTATATCAGCATAGCATCCGAATCTCATATTATTCTGCTCTGCTTCTCAGAAAAGAAACGAGAGGAAAGAAGCAAGTGAAAGGAGATATTACAATGGCAAGACTTACGTAAGAGGAGATTGATTTCGTAGGATAATCACACCATATCAGCAGCCGTCTGAGGGGATGTCTTTTTTTTTTTTTTTTTGAAAAAATAGCGATATCTTATAACCTCGAGCTTTTGCTCGCTGTAATATTAATCTGTACTGTTCCTTTTCATTGGTCCCTTCAATTTGTTTCGAGGCACATGTAGCGATTGCCACAAAATCTTATTTTGTTTGTTTTACTTTTATTTACATATTGGTTGTGAATATATATATATATATGTTTCCCTTTCAACAATAATTGCTTCATTTCGTCCCATCTTCAACCTTTCACATTCTTCAATATTACTGTCTTTGTTTAATGTCGTGGGTGTTACAATTTGATTGGAAATTTAAAAGAGTAGGGTTCTGTTTGGGTGTCAAGTGTATTACAAAATTATTTTTCATTGTGCGATAATAAAAAATGAATCAATTATAAGATTATATAAATGATCAGTTTTATCGTTTAAATTTGTAATTTAGCTTAGCTTAGCTTAGTTTGGTGGGTCATGTCTTAAATACTTGATTTTTTATTGTTAAAACTCAGTTTATGATCATGAAAGTAGACTGTTGCAATGCAATCAACGAATGTTCAATTACATTATACATGAATTATGGTTATTCATAATTGCATGCAATGCAATTGAATTATTTTTTATTTAGATAATAATATTTGAGTTTTTATGACTATAAGTTTTGAAATGGATTCCGAATTATGATGAGTTAAACAAAGCCTAAGTAATTTGAGTACAAGAGATAAGTTTTTTGGGGCTTCATTAATGTAAAAGGTCAGTGTAAAATCTTGCAGAATGAGTACAAAATTAAATTTGATTTTTTCCATAATCTTATAATCAATTTGATTACATTACTTTTCCATTTGGTTGCTAGTAACCAATGTGTAATGCAATTGAATTAAATTGCATCATATTCTTTAATTAGATTAAAATAATTAAATTTTTATTGTATAAGTTTTGAAATTCGATTACAAGAAAGTAAGTTGTTCAATGCATGCCTTACCTAATTAAATATGGGTTTAAATAATAAAATTGATTTTGATATAATCTTATAAATAACTTACATTTAACTGAAAAACATTGTGATTTGGTTCCATAACGTAATGTAATTATGTTACATTAAGATAGCATATGTTGGTGTTGTCTATGAAAAGTATTTACCAATGTCTCTCACATTTGATAATTTTTATTTTTTAAATGTATCTGTATGTACTATGCTTTGTCAGTTTTGAATGCAGAACTCATTTATAAATTTATAAAAAAAAATTAGGCTTTCAGAAGCTTATGGAAAATTTATAAAAAAGTCATTTTTAATAAATTTAAAAAGATTTGAAAAACCTGAAAAGAAAAAAGAAAGGGTAGAAAAGGGTAAATTCACCAACGAAAGGCTTATCCCCAAAGAACATCGTCCTCCGGAGAAGCAGAAGCGAAGCGAAGAGTGGAGGAGGAGCGCAATGACGTCGTCGTTGGCTTCGTCCGCCGCGCCTTCCCCGTGGACCATGGCGTCTGTCCGGGCCGCGCTCCCACTGGCTTCTTCATCCCGTCGTCCCGCTTGCTCCCGCCTGCCGTTCCCGGCCCCCGCTCCATCCAGGATCAGGTTGAGCAACGGGGTCAAGGCTTTGCGCCTGCGGTCCTACTCTGGCCTCGCTTCCGAAAGCCTTGCCCTATCACTCAGCTCCGGTTGGTGCTGGACTAATCGTAGACAGCTCGTTTTCCGTTTTTTTGGTCTTTAGTATGTGAGTCGGTTGGTTCCTTGTTTCAAGGATAGGGCTTTTTTCTGCCACGGACTAAGTTGGAATTCCTTAGTTTGTGAGTAGCAATAATTTTTCTTGCTTTACTCCATTACTTTATGAGTTATATTTATACATCATTGTTAGCTTTCATTTCCTTGGTCTTCCAAATGTGAGAATCAGAGTGAGTTTTAGGTATCGTTTGCAAATGAGCTTAGCAGCTTCTAACTTCAGTTATATTTTTGTAACTTTAAATTGAAATTATTCCTAAATTTAAGTCTACAACTTTAATTTGAAGTTACAAAAGTACAACTCTCTGTTAAAGCTGAAGTTACTGAAACTCATTCTCAAACAAGACCTAGATTTTGATTTTGATCAGATATTAAATTCTCAGCTGTATTGTGAAAGACCACTTAACCATCTGGTTAATAAATACCTCATAACTAACTAATTTCTTATTCATATATGCCACTACTTTGTTCTTTCTATTTGCTTAAGAAATTCGAGAATGGAGGGGCCTGCACTAATTTTAAAAAATTCTCCACAGATGTTTCTAGCTTCGAGCAGGGATTCGGTGGTTTTAACAATGGTAGCAGATTCTATATGATGAGACATGGAAAACGTGTGCCAAAGCTCAACAGACCCCCGGACCAGCGAAAAGCATTGATTCGTGGGCTTACAACGCAGCTTCTTAAGCATGGTAGGATTAAGACTACCAGAGCAAGGGCCAGAGCCATTAGAAAGTATGTTGATAAAATGATAACATTGGCAAAAGAGGGCTCTCTACACAAAAGGAGACAGGCATTGGGTTTTATATATGAGAAGCAAATCGTTCACGCATTGTTTGCAGAGGTACCTGACAGATATGGTGATAGGAATGGAGGTTATACAAGAATCATCAGGACCCTTCCCAGACGAGGCGATAATGCACCAATGGCATACATTGAGCTTGTTTAGGTATTCAACATTCAAGCCTTTCCATTAGTGATGATAAACTTCATTCTCCTTTGTTATTGCACATGTGATGCAATTTGGTTTCTTTACATGTTTCTCATGTCTGACACTGTAATATTTGGTAGGTTTGGGAACTTTGAAACAAACCCTGTTGAAAATGTATCCTGTGATTTCTTAATCTTCTGCGATGCTCAAAACCAGGTCTCTGTAGGGTGTGCATCGTCATTGTAATTTTCAAAATGATCTACTGTTCAAAAAACCTAAAATCAGCTTCTGGTGATTGTTTTCACTCCAATATCATATATAATAGGAGGACCCATGACATATTTGTGCATAGGTTGCTTGATTTTTTTTCCTTCCTGGCACATTTTCGTACTTCTATTCCAGGATATGAATTCTTTGCAATGGTCCCTGCAACAGTCCTGTGGGTCTATCAGTATCCAAGATCTCTTTCTTTGTTCTAGGTCCCTGTAACTACTTCAAAATTATATCAAAAAGCTTTGTTAACCACTTAATTCCTAATTTACTCATTTATTACCACTCTTAAATAAGAACAACCATTTGGTCCAATGATTTTTTGACGTTTTATTTTCTAATTCTTCTATATTCCCTACATGCTCACATTTTTTTTTTTAAAAAAAAAAATTGAAGTCCAGTTTAACACCTGATGTCCAATAGTAATGTTCTTATAAATGAGTACACTATTTTGATAATATGACTGGTTTCAGCAGGAGCATATTGCGGTTGCGGTGGTGTTACCTGTTCACCGCCGGAGAATAAGGCATCAATGCACAAATTTGGAACTCATTGACAATTATTGTATTAACTAAGCAAGGTAGCAGGTTAAATCAATCTGTTTTATCTCTAGTGCTTTTTTTCTTTTTTGGATCCTTACAAGGTAGATAGCCTATGTAATTATGGTAGAAACATGTAATCAAAGAATAACAATAATAAGGTTTTGTTTAGTAAAACCTACATGTTAGGTAATTTTAGAGTTCATATTTTATAGATTGATACGATTTTCGAAGTGAATAAATTTCTTTCTATTTTTCTTATTGATAACTACAATGAAAATATTTATTTATATTATATTATTTGTTAAAATATATATTTTACACAATAAAAATCTTTATAAACTTTATATTTAAATGAAACCTAAGAAAGCCTATGCAACACACACCATCTACTACAGCAACAAAAGGTCACCATATCAAAATGTCACAGCAATAAATGCTGTGCTCCGTTCGAACATCTATTTTTAGTCATGGCGTATTTTTGAAGCAGAATTTCGAGTTATTAAATTGCAAAGCCTGACCACCAGTCCTCGTAGAGTGCAAATGCACCTTTTGGTTGATGAAATACATTCTTCACTTTGCCATTACCATATGTTTCTGAATCATCTCGGATACTTTACACTGACCTTTTACAGAATCTTGTATTCATCAAGAAACATTTTTTATTACACATGTTCTGAGTTTGGTCACGGAAAGGGACTACACGGACCCATAATTTCTGCCCAATTCCACTGTAATCCTCTTTCCATGGTGGAATACTTAGGGCTGTTTGTTTGACCAACTTTAAAGTTCTAAATACCATGAAACGCTGAAATTGTGAAAAAATAAATAGAGCTGAATGCACAGCGAAAGAAGTTCAAAATCGCTTTAACCAGCGTACATGTTAGTTGAAAATCACTTTTCCTGCTCTTTAATGTGTTCTTCGCAGAGAAACTTTCCATGGTGGAACACACAGATGGTGGAGCTAACACTGAAGTACAGGTTAAACAATGCAGTGTGTTTGGCAAGCATCATCATCGTCACACATGCGCACGTACACACTCACTTGCATGCATAAATAGCTCGGTAGGCTTCGCAGGAGGGTCACAAGTGGTGTGTTATCTCTCACAATCCAAATAGGACCGAACCCCACTTAAGAAAACCAGCACCCTAAATGTAATTACCAAAAGATTAATAACTGTGTTAATTATTGAATACAATAATGACAGGTTAGGTAAAATACCTTTTATAATTGTAATTACTAAAAGATTGCCGATAAATAACGTTGCGAATACATTTACAAAAAAGAACAATTCGGTATTGAAAAAAAATTACTAAATGCATTATTGCAAGGCCTATTTATTAACAAAGGAGTAATTAATTTAGTTATTAATGAGTGTAATGAAGAAATATATTTATATTGATTGTATTTGTTCTTATATTTTAACTTTATGTAATCACATTTTTTACCATACATTACAACGTTATATAGTACATTTATCAAATAACTTTTATATTTTTTATTATTTATAAAATTAAATCAATATTATTACATCATAAATCTTATATTTTATTATAAATCATAAAATTTAACTTATCTGGTAAATCCCAGACAAATAAATCGTTATGCCTATTTATGTTTTCTAGAAAAAAACGTGGATATTCATGCACATCAAAATGTAAAAGTGGAACACTGATTTGTCGGAATAGACGACTTAGTCTTCGTCGAATAAATCACTACCGTTACTCCACCGTTGTTTATTTGCTTAAGAAAATTATTTTAGATCACTTTCTAGAAAAGTGCGCTCATGTTAAATATTGTTAGTGTTGAGAATATATTTTAGTAATAAATTTTATTATTATAAATATTTTCACATACTAGAATGCATTTCAATATTATACTACATATTTCACATTTTACACTTTAAATTAAACAATCAAAATAAAAATATATACACAAGTCCTAAAAGTGAATTTTTTCGTCTTTTTCTTTAAAACAACAGAATATATAAGAAGTTCATCATCAGTTCTTCATTTTTTTTAAAAAATAGTAATATCGGAAATTAAAAGTTATTACAATATAAAAATCAAATATATTTACTTATCTTCCTTGAAATCACTAGTAACTATACTAAAAATCATTCCTTCAAACGAATACAAGAGAAATTGTAGATGTGTTTGTTTACGTAGTAGAATTAGATAAGTTAATATTCATATTTTTTAAGAAATTATATGATATAAATATTTTGATATATTTTTTTAATATAAAATGTTAAAATTATTTAATAAATATTATTATAAAATAATATAATGTACAGTAAAAAGTGTATAGTAAAAAATAAAATAAAAACAAATACCGTAAACAATATCCACGCCTACGTACGAATATTTTCGCACCAACTGTATAATGCGATGTTAATTCAAACTGCGTACTATAAAACCCTATTGACCTAGTCTGGTGACTCGCAAAATTGAATCAAACAAAGAAGTGGAGGATGACGAAGGTGTACCCCAACAGCAGCAGCGCCGAGTCGTCGGCGGCGTCGGTGCTCACAGTGTGGAGGAGGTCGTTGCTGTTCAACGGGCGTGGCTTCACGGTGTTCGACGCGGCGGGCGGCCTCTTATTCCGCGTGGAGAACTACTCGTCCTCCGCCCCACCCAGCGGCGGGGTCGTCCTCATGGACGCCGTCGGCACGCCTCTCCACACCATCCGCAAGAAGGTAGGGATTTAATCCACAGCGTCACGGCCACGGCAGTTGATATGTGGTTAGAGGATTCGGAAGACATCTTGTTGTTTAATCACGTTTCCGTGACGCAGAGGCTAAGCTTCGGTGACCAGTGGCTGGTCTACTCCGGCGAGGAGACATCCGAACCGCTTTTCTCCGTCAAGAAGCACGTCCGCCTCCTCAGAAACCCCAAGAAAATAGCACACGTCACCCCGCTGAACGGCGGCGACCCATCGGTTTACCTGATCGAGGGATCCTACACGGACCGCGATTGCGTGGTCTACGACGGCCGCCAGAGGAAGGTTGCGGAGGTCCGAAGGAAGGAGGCGGCCCCTGGGGGTGCCGAGTTCGGAAACGACGTGTTCAGGCTTGTCGTGGAGGATGACGTCGGCTCTTCCGCCGCCATGGCCATCGTCATCTCGCTCGATCAGATGTTCTAAGCTGTGGCTCTTCCGCTGCCATGGCCATCGTCATCTTGCTCGTTCAGATGTTCTGCTCTTCCGCCGCCAAGGCCGTCACCATCTCGGTCGATCAGATGTTCTAAGCTTTGGCTCTTCCGCCGCCATGGCCGTCGTCATCTCGCTCGATCAGATGTTCTAAGCTGTGGCTCTTCCGCCGCCATGGCCGTCGTCATCTCGGTCGATCAGATGTTCTAAGCTTTGGCTCTTCCGCCGCCATGGCCGTCGTCATCTCGGTCGATCAGATGTTCTAAGCTGTGGCTCTTCCGCCGCCATGGCCGTCGTCATCTCGGTCGATCAGATGTTCTAAGCTTTGGCTCTTCCATCGCCATGGCCGTCGTCATCTCGCTCGATCAGATGTTCTAAGCTTTGGCTCTTCCACCGCCATGTCCGTCGTCATCTCGCTCGATCAGATGTTCTAAGCTGTGGCTCTTCCACCGCCATGGCCGTCGTCATCTTGCTCGTTCAGATGTTCTAAGCTGTGACTCTTCCGCCGCCATGGCCGTCGTCATCTAAGCTGTGGCTCTTCCGCCGCCATGCCCGTCGGCATCTCCCTCGATCAGATGTTCTAAGCCGTGGCTCTTCCATTTGTCGGGTCATCCTGGCCGTCGACGATTCAATGGACGGATGGGATCACATCCCCTCCACTCGCATGGATTTCTCGATTCTCCTCCCGGCCGAAACAGCAATTCCTGTGTCTTTCGAAGTGCGAAAGTTAGATTTTTTTTTTCTCGAAATTACAAGTGTTTGGTTACGTTGATAAAGTAGAATATAAACCCATACGATAATGATCAACTCAATTACTATAATTATAATTGATTTACAAACAGTTGGTAATTAACAATCGATATTGTGTAAGGTTGTCATTAGACACGAGAAAATTTTATCAAAAGTCTATTTGTCCAAATGCTTTTAACATAAAAGTAAAACTTTTTAAGATCAACTTGTGATGCATTCGGTATCAAAATGTCCAGTTTCGATTACTGCACGACATTAAACTACATTATCAAACAACATCAAATTGCATAATTCATTATTTTACGTAATTTTACCAATTCCGCCCTTCTTGGACCTACCTCCTACGTTGGATTATTGTTCAAAATATTATCCAAATGTAACCTATGAAGTAACGAAGTTTTTCAAATACGATTAATGTTATTTTTTCTTGGATTTGAAAAATAAAAATTACCTTTTCTTTAAGGTCTTGTACGATAAAAAAAATCTATCATATGATGTGTGATGTTTGTTATAGTTAATTTTATGCTGTGTTGTGTTAAATATCCAAATTTATTGTAATTGATTTTAAAATCAAGGAAAGTTTGGATGCAAGGTCTTGAAATATCAAGATGAGATGAGACACGGCCTCATCTAATAATTTTCCTATATGTATAATATAATATTATAATATATATATGTATGTATTTGAATTATTATATTAATCAACATATTTACTTAATGTATACATACATGCATACACAGTTACATAATTATAATGATATATAAATATTATAAGTACACGTATAAAAGCCATAACTTGTCGTATACTACAAGATTGAAGAAAATAAAACAGTTTTCAACATAGGAAACGTTTATGTATTCAAATGTAATATTAACGTATACAAATGTCCAATATGGTTTTCAATTTTCACATAAGATATAATAAACCAAAAACAAATACAAATGTGGTATTTGGCGCATTCGATTTATGCCCGATATATTCACACACCTAGATCAAAATCTTATTAATCTAAAGAAAGTATTTAATGTTGCTGAAAAACTAAACTTCAAACTCAATGCCAAGAAAATCGAACAGTTTTCTCTAGGTGGTAGAATTACTCATTCACCGACACTCGATCTTATTGTCGGAGTTGAATTGGCCGTAGATGAAATCACAAAACAATTTCCCTAGGGATTTGGGAACTTTACAGAAATATGGGCAGCATCAACACAATGAGCAACAACCAGTTTGATCAAAAATGTTGGAAGCTCCAAATGCTTAAGCCTATCAAGATTGGGACAAGATACTCGAACCAAAAAGCTTGTAAAGAAAGCTTTACCATTACCAGAAACCTTCAATCATTGCAGCGGAGGAGGGCGGGTCCGTCGACGACGACCATCCATCGTGCACGTACGATCGATCGGCGACTGTTCCTCGATTAGGTCGTCATCCGTCTCCATCTCCGGTCGGCCGCCAGCCGGCGTTGCGGGATTTGCTTTCTTTCGATTCCTATATTTCCTTTGTATGGGGCGACCTCAATAAATACTCTAACGAATGTCAACCGTTCATTTCCTAACGTGTGACTGAGATTCATCTTACTACTTTTTTTTCATCATTTTCTTTTTTAGAACATTACTATATTCAAATAATTTTACAATAACAATAAAATTTTAAATTTCATTATAAAAAATCTCTAACTACTAAAATATCACTATTTTTTTTTAAATTAAATAAAACTAAAGTTAAGAATTATAAAACAAACAAAATTGAAATTGTACATAATAAATTCATACGTTAAAATTTATATGATAATTTATTTTAAAAAACAATTTTCAAAAAAAGTCATAGTCACGACTTGCAATTTACAATTTACTGCTAAAGATTTTTCGACAACGTAGGAAAATGTGCGTTACACACTTACACCTGCGGATCCGATACGTCACGACTAAAAAAATCGAATTACATTTTCTTTTCTTAATTTTCTCTGCTTCATTTCCTTCTCCGAACCAAAACCGCATTAATCTCCGGAAGTCGATACAAAAGTCAAGTGAAGCCACAAAAACCACCAAATTTTCAATGAAGTCTAGTCCTACAAGGCATGTTCATTTTCAATTTCATGGTGAGCTAGAGTAATGCAGAAGCATGATTTTAAAAGCAAACCATGAATGCGAAGTAGAAAAACTAATCCAAGATTATTTCACATGCATGATTTTATGGACCAAATTTAAAAACAACGTGTGGCATCATTCCGTTACGATGACAGCTGAAGTAGAAAAACTAATCCAACACTCAGAAGTTTGATTTTCAAAATATACATATTTTAGCCAGATGACAGCTGAAGTTACGATGCATATTCTCTGGAGGACCACCTATCCCTCTGCCATCCGTAAGTGTACTCCATCGATGGGATCTCCATTAGATGGAGAGGATCTGTCATGTGGAATGGATCAGGTTCAATGCCATAATCCGTCAATGGTCTATGTTCAAGGATATCGTCGTGCTTCTTAACAAACTCTGGAATTTCCACCTGCCCTTTCCGTATGTCCTCCCAGAGGTACTGCAGCCTGCTCACATACTTGATCTTCCAGTATAAGCTGCAAACAGATGGAGGCAGACTCGTAACAAAGAGATGGCCAGAAAGTTCCAGCTACTAAAACAAGTTGAGAATTGATCTAAGAAAGCTCATGTTTTTACTGGTTTGACAATACATATAATTAGGAGTGTAAATGAATAAGATTAGGCAAAGCAGTAATTGTCATACCTACCATGTAAAGACACGCAAACAATGCAAACCTACTTACACTGTACAATCAGCAATGAGTTGTGTCATGTGGTGGGTCTAGTATCATGATGATAATTATGCTCCCGTATAACAGTAGTAGTTTCAATTGACTATAGGATTTATAATGAGGGCATGCCTTGAAACAAACACAACAATAAGGTTTTTTTGTGATCAAGGTGCTACACACAGATTCAGATCTTAAAATCAGCCTCCACGCCTAAAGATACAAGGGGATGCACAAATGGACTCTCTCCACACTCCACAAAATTAAGAGTTTCATGCATTGGATGTTTCTTTTTTAGGTAAATAAGTGAAATCACTTTGGAAAAAAAACAGATATGATGGTAACAAACTGGCAGCTGTCAAGAAACAACAATTCATTAGTGAAAATCTCTTCTGGCTAGACCATGGTCAGTGTGGGAGAAATGACACACTGTGAGGATGAACATACAATCAGTAAGTAAACCCAATGTCCAAATTACTGACTAACCACTATTTTGAAGCATATTTATGGGAAAAGTTTTACAGAAACACAAGTAAAAAGACGTTGTCAATAATGCATCACAGCATCGGTAAGAAAATGAACATGAGTATTGCATGATTTATGAGAAAAATATATCAATGATCATACTAAACATAAAAGAAATATAAACCAGTGAGCCATGAAGGTATGCTGAAAAATGAAGGGACAATATAAACAGAATCTTTAGAACCTATGCAAATGCATGTTGCTAAATTGGAAGAAACTAATCTAGTCTCCTAGCATGAGAAAGATGACACTCATCAAAAACCAATCTAGCACTAGCACCCTAGACGGCCTACCTTTAGAAAGATGAATCCCATGCTCTTAGAAAAATGCAGAATAAAAAAGAACAGTAACAGTAGTCACTATTCTGGTAAAGCTTTTTTCACTATTCTGATATGCTAAGATTTCATCATCTATTAGAAAGTAGAAAAATAAGAAGGAAAAATGACTCAAATAAAAAAGATTGATTATAGAATGCTACAGAAAATCAATTATTATATGAGAATCAACGATAAACCTACTTTAAGCATGGATATCGTGTAGACATCACTTTCATATTTCCGCCATTTTTATATTTCATTCCGAGCATGATAGGTTGCATCAAATGCAGACATACATTGTATGTCCTATGAGTAAAATACTGACCCTCCACTTAAGAAAAAGCGGCCCAATGTGGCAAAAACCAGCCTTGATCGGATACCAGGATGCAAGAAATACACTACACTGAGTCTCTCCTTCAGCTCGGAAGGGAGTTCTTCATAAATCCACCTCAAGACATAGAGACCTGGAGAGTTATCTTCCTTCTGAACACCACTATGCATGTATACTATGCAAAAGGGCCCTTCTGGAATTTCTGTGAGCAATTTTTGAAATACATACTTTTTGAAACGTTCACTACTGATTGCTTGTGCTGCATAAATCAAAAGGTAGAAAATTAATACTCTATCATAAAAATTCTGCTCGAGCTAAAATACAACCAACACTTTAAAGTTTAATCCATAGACTCCATACCAATCAAGTCCATTCAGTTAATGTGTGACTTTTTTCTTGGTTCATATATGATCCACTCAAAAAGATAGTCTTGGTTCCGTATAGAATGACACCAATACAAAATTGGAAACTTTTGAAACTTCTAAGCTCGAAATATATCTAACTTTGTGTCAGATTGAAGTTCATCTTCGTAGTATTTTCTCCTCCAAGCTTCCTACCATGAGTACACTTACTAGAGCTCATAGTTTCATCCGGAAGAAGAATGAATATGCATGTATACCATTAGAGAAGCAGAAACATGAACTCCCTACCAATAAAAAGAAAAATCAAATTACCTGCTGAAGCTGCACGAATCAGGACCAACTCAACAGGTCGCAACCAAACTAAACAAGATGATGCAAACAAACAAGAACCGATACAAAGCGCTTAAAACCCCAAAACGACCCTGATTAGCACAGAAACACAACTACCACCATACAACCAAAATCGAATCAGTTCTTTCTCAAAAAAGAAACATCCATCACGAAAAAACTGCAAATATTATTGAAATGGCCTAATTTATGAACTTAATTATCAGCACAAAAAAATCCGATCACACAAACTATTTAGGAGTCGGAACAACGAGCCCCAAACCGGAAAACTAATTAGACCTGGGAAAAATTTTCCGACGATGCAGAGGATGCGATTCCCGGCCTTGTCGGCCCCCTCGATGCGGAAGACCTGAAGCTGGTCGATATCGGAGAAATCCTCGTCGGGACAGTCATGCCAGTCCTCCTCACCTTCAGCTTCCGTGGGTAATGATGATGGGAGGAGGAAGGAGCGGGCATCTACGGCGAGGTCGGAGCCCAATACCAGGATGGAGAACTCGCCGCCGCCGTCGGAGGCGATCGACATCGTACACTGTCTCTGCCCGATGGAACACCCGAACACTTCAACTTCGGTAGACATTTGGAGAGGGATGAAATTTATGGAAATAATATTGAATTTTTTACAAGTTTAGTTAATTAAAATTAACGTACTTATCATTTTTATTAGATTCAAATGTACCAAGAATAATATTATCTATCAAATTTGATTCGGTAGGTACTATATATATATATAGGCTACTTTCGTGTGTACAAAATGGGTGGAAGTTTTTTTACTTTTTTTTTTTTGCTTTTCATTGTCTACTTTTTATTTAATGGTTGTTTACAAAAGTAATTTTTATTATAAAATTATTTATATATATATATATATAATAAAGATAATTATACCTTATCTTTTTTCTATTTTGTTGAGATCGCACGAGACATTTGTCATTATCTGTTTACATTATCTTTACTTTTGAGGTTTCACTTTTCACTCCCACGTAACATTCATGTCTCTTGTTTTGTTCCTCCCATGAAATTATTGTTATTACTTATTAAGAAACACCACAAGGTAGTTTGGATGAAAATATATCACTTATTAAAAAATTATTTGATAATAAGGAAAAGTAATTTTTAAGAAAATAATTTTAAGATAAAAAAATAAAAATAATAATTTAATAATAAATAAATAAATTTAAAAATAAAAATATTAATATTTCTTAAAATCAGAGATAAGAAAAAGTGAACAATTGAGAAAGGAAGCAGCTTCCTTTCCCTTGCCACAGAGAAAGGTCAAGCTCAAGATCGAAGCCCACCACTTCCCTTTCGTCGTCTCCTACGCCACCACCTCCACCACCGCTACCATCAAGATCATCCAAGACCCAATTCGGCGATGCCGGAGTCCGGCTTGTTCCGCTCCTTCTTCGGCCGATCTCGCTCCATACACCACCAGTACAAGGACCTCGCGCCGAAGCCGAAGCACCTGCAGAAGAAAGAAGAGGAAGTGCTGGAAGGAGGAGGAGAAGAAGAAGAAGAATTCGCTGACGCCGTCACCACCAACTCCTTCACAGCGTCCAAACATCAGCTCCCATCATGGAAGGAAACGTCGAACACCTCCCCCTCCTTGGCTGACGCCGACTCCTCCTACCCCGCCAGGCTACGCCGGTCGTCGACGGCGGCGTTCCACCGCCACACCCTGTCGACCCCGTCGGGAGCGAGGGTGTTGACGCCCAGGTGGGGGAAGACGGTCGTGCTCTACACGACTTCTTTGAGGACCATCAGGAGGACGTACGAGGATTGCAGGACCGTCAAGGCCATCCTCAGGGGGCTAAGGGTGGCCGTGGACGAGAGGGATCTGGCCATGGATGTTTCCTACAGGAGGGAGATGCTCGTGCTTCTTGGTGGAAGGCAGCTCCCACTGCCCAGGGCATTCGTTGGCAGGTATTAACTGGCAATTTCATCATCATCGTTCCTGGTGTTTTTGGGTTTCTGGTCAAAATCAAATTCCGAGCTTTGTATTGAAGCTTAGATTGATTGAAATCATAATCTGAGATTGGTATTGAAGTTTAGATTTATCAAAATCATAGTTTGAGCTTGGTATCGAACTTTGATTCGTTACTATTTGGCGTTGGTGGTTCTAGCCAAAGTCAACTTAGATTGATAATCAAATTGATGTTCTCAGTTTGGCATTCAAATTTGTTTGCTCAAAATTTCCATGATTGCTACAGATTGTAATCTTTTTAGATAATGGTAATGTTTTTGTTAACCCTCAAAGTCAGGTTTCCTTCCCTCAAAACATAGTAGAAGAATAATTATGTCACCCACTCTTGGTATTCCTACAGATTGAATTAATCTCTTTTCTCACCAACTAATAGCATTTTTGTTACTTGTATGTAGCCATTAATCTATAGCCTTCATTGAATTCCGTTTTATAGTCTTGGAGTATCCATCACTGCATCTACTGAATGAATTGTTACATAGGATGAAACTTTGATTTGATTAATTGTGGTGCAGGAAATGCTTGGGGGGTGTGGAGGAGATCCGGTTGCTGCATGAGGATGGGGAGCTCGACAAGCTCCTTGACCACGAGGGTGTTGCAAGGGAGGAGCCAGGGTGGTTCTGTTGCATATGCGGCGGTTTGAAATTCCTTCCTTGTGATATGTGTGATGGCAGTAGGAAAGTGTTTGATGAGGAGGAGGATGAGCTGAGGAGATGCTTGGCTTGCAATGAGAATGGGCTGATAAGGTGCCCAAATTGCTCTTGATCTAATGTATGCGCCTGAACATACAAGTAAAGAAGACAAGACAAAACCATAAATCACAAGGAGAGTTTTTTTATTTTTTATTTTTCCCTTCAAGTTGTATCATGTACATTGCATTGTTCATGCTGTTCTTTGTGAGTGTTGGAGTCATATTTGCATTGGACAGGAGTTTTGGTTCACCAGTGTGTGTTGCTCATGTAATCATGTAGTGAATGAGCTATATTCACTAATTGTCAACTGAAACTCCTGGGTTGAAGAAAAGTGTTTTAGGGTTCCATTGTTTTGTGTGTTGTGGCCGTCCCTGTATGTTGATGTTTTATCAAACGAATAAAAATAAAATGAGTTGTGCTTTGAGAGTTTCTTCAATTGGCATTTTGAAATTAATTGTACATCACTTGGAGTTTAGAATTTTGTCTGAGAAACTACTGATCTACATCCATGGCATGCTTCTTAACTCTTCCCAACTGCTACCAGAAAGGTCGTGGCCATCACTACTAGAATTTCTCTGTTTTCTCAACCACCTTCCTCTGGAAAAAAAAAACAAAAAAGATAGAAGATGAATGATGAGGGGAGTTTGTCTTTAGAAAATATGAAAAATGGTGGGAAATGATAGGAAATAATAAGGTAAATTCTTTACCAATTTTTATACTTTCTAAAGATATAAATCTTTCCTTAGGAGGGTTTGTACTTTCTAGAAATATTGAAAAAGAAAAATTTTGAATTTTTTTTTAGATTTTTAAGTGTTTATGTATTCCAGAAAATGTAAAAAAATTTAAAATTTTTCTATCATTGTAAGTATAATTTTTTTCATCATTTTTCACTTATTAAATAGAAAAAATTCTTGTAGTTAATAAAAATTTTATCACGATGTACTTCCTTGACTTTGTGTGTTTTATCTAATTTCTATTAATCATTGTTAAACTTATGGTTACACAAAAAATATAAAATTATGTTTAAAATATAGAATATTTATAAAAAAATTAAATTAATTTTCTAGAATTTTTACAATATGTATAAACAATCTTAAAAAAATTTCTATTTTCTAATTTTCTTTTTCTTTTTCTTTTTCTTTTTCTATTTTCTAAATTTCTATTTTTCAAGTTTTTGCACAAACGAATCCTTAATAACATAATTCAGGTAAGAGGCCTACACCTCAACTCCTATTAATCATTTTCAGGATTTATATCTTCTCTTCCAAAATTTCCTCTCTTCAGATTGAGAGTCTACACCTCAACTCTTTTTAATCCTTTTCAGAATTTATTTCTTCTCTTTTTCTTTAGGTGGAAGGTCTACACCTCAACCCTCATTCTATCATTCTTCCAAGATATCCTCTCTTCACAGATAGGAGGTCTACACCTTAACTTCCATTAATCTTTTTCAAGATTTATATTTTCTCTTCCAAAATTTCATTTCTTCAAGTAAAAGGTTTACACCTCAACTCCCAATTTATCTTTTTCAGCATATTCTCTCATTTTCAATTTTTTCTCTTCTTGGATAAGAGGTCTAAACATCAATCCTTATTAATCCTTTTCAGAATTTATTCTCTTCTAAAATTTCTTCTCTTATTAGGTCAATGGTCTACACCTCAACTCCCATTTTATCCATTTCAGGATATTCTCTCCTCACCGATTTTCTCTCTTCTCAATAAGAGATCTATAGTTCAATTTTCATTAATTTTTTCTAGGATTTATTCTTTTTTTAAAATTCTTCTCTTCTCGGGTAGTCTGTTCGTGATAACCCAACAAGATGATATCTATAGTTATCTAATAAGTTAATCAATATGATTAATTATGTGCAAAAGAACATACCTCTAGGTACTTTACTTGATTAGTTTCTCTGATGAATAATGAGAATGCACCTCGGGTCATCTTCAAGCTGAATTATTCTATTGAAAACGGTGGGTTTCCTGCTTAATTTATCTCAGCTATTTTTATGGATTGTGGGTGCACTCCTCTGCTCATCTTGTTTTCCGCGATTTTCACATTTATCAAAACTTAAATTCTAATAGAAATTACAAATGTTGTTGTTTTTAATTAATTATGTTATTACAGTTAGTTAGTTGATAATGTTTGTTTTATTCGTACTTGTATAAATATAGAGATTGAACTATATCTAATATACGAATAAATTTTCAACAATTATGCTTTTTTTATTCAAATTTAAAAAATTTAAGTATTAACACCATCTACACATAATTGCAACAATGATTTTATTAATAATATGAATTTTAATACTACAGTTAAATATATTTTTTAAATTTTTTTTTAAAAGTAATATTCAAGATGTTAATGACAAAAATCACATTATTTATGACCTCTCTCCTGGCTCTCCATTAATTTTACGGAAGGTAAAGGAAGGTGCAAGCCGAAGGGTGCTTGTGGTCGGCGGAGGAACGATGGCGTCGGTTTCCGGGCCGCCGTTTCTGTCGAACTTCATCGACGAGGGTAGTGTCGAGAGCCACCGCTACTTCCTCGCCCGGCGGACCGTTCTCGAGATGCTCCGCGACCGCGGCTACGCTGTTCCTTCCTCCGACATCGAAATCACCCTCGCCGACTTCCGCTCCGTTCATGGCTCCAACCCCAATCCCCCAGACCTCCAGATCACCTCCTCCCTCCTCTCTGATGCTTCTAAGCAGGTCCGTCTCTCAAACACCCCCTTAGACGACTCAACCACAACTTCTGCTCTGTTGCTTTTTTCTTTTCCCTTTGCAAAAGGTTAAATACTTGCCTTTTCACTTTTTTTTGTTTTTCCTTGTCCGCATTGTTTTTTTTTTTTTACTTGTTGATCAACATGGTTGAGTACGGTAGCAGGTATTCAATGGTTTTTTTTTTTACTTGTCGTTTTGCAGATTCTTGTTATGTTCTGTGGTGTGGAGTCTGTAAAAATGACAACAATAAATGCCATCAGCAATCAAGTTAACCAGGGGAATTGGTCAAGGATGATACTGGTTGTGCAGAAGAGTTTGACAAGCCAAGCCCGCCAAGCCGCCAAAGTTAGGTTTCCGTTTAAAGTCGAGATATTTCAGGTACGATAAATGGTAACTTTTAACTTAGTATCAGGTGTTACTACTATACCTAAAGTTTAAGCTGACAATAAGGACTTAACATCATCTTATAAGTAATTAGCAGCACCACACAACCATTCGAGTGTGACTTGGCTCACCATTTTAGGTGTGACTCAACCCTAGTATGGCATTTGCCACTTATGGCCTCTACCACAAGCAGGCAATTGTTGGGCCTGTGACTTAGCCCATCCTGATCTGATATAATTAGTGTTTTGCTATAGTTGACTATGATTTGATTTATCATGACCTTCGATATCACTAGCCTCTCACCATAGTTACTCAATAATCCCCCCAACACGTGCTTGCTGAGACTCAAACCTCAAAAACTTGAGCTAATGGTAAGGACTTAGCATCACTTTATAAGTAGTCAGTAGTACTACGTAACCATTCAAGTGTGACTTGACTTACCACTATGAGTGTGACTCAGCTCAACTTCCGTCACTTATGACCTTCGCCACGAGCAGACGATTACTGGGCTTGTGACTTGACCCATCTTGGCCTCCAACATAATCAACCATTTGGCATGGTTGATTATGACTTGACTCATCATAACTTTCAACATCACTAGCCTCCTGCCATAGTCACCCAACAAGAACTTGGTGCATCCCTATTTGTATAATTGTATGGAGACAAAGATTAGTATTGTTTGTGCAATTTAAGTTAAATTGTTAAAGAATGCCTATTTGCTATTTCTTATGTTTTGTTATTTGTTACATCCATTCCATGTGATAATTTTTCTTGTGAAATTAACATTAAAATGATCTTCCAAATGATCTTAATTGGGAATTGATAAGTTGTTCGGAGTTTCTGTGTCCTGCCTAAGAATAGTTCATTATGCCATCCGTTAAATATGATGATCATTGTTTTTTGGTCGATCCTACAAATTGGAAGCGTAATAGTACTTCTGTGGTAGTGAAAGAGTTCTTTACGAAAAGTATCAAACTTCATCCAAGATTATCATTGGAAACCTTGGTGTAGAATAAAAAGGAGCCATAAGCTTTTGTAAAAGGTTAGTAAACCTCATTTTTTCTAATAAATAAAATCAAAATCAATTAGATTGCTTCCAATGCAGGGTAGGTATGTTATTATAACCATTTTCTATCTACATCTCTGTGCTTATTCTCCTTTTCTCCTCTATGATGTTGGCTCCATCATTCCCCACTTAGGTTCCTTTGGTTTGATGCTTAATAAATCGGCCTATTCTTGTTTCCATTGCCCCATGCGGTGGTAGTTGGAACACCAGTAAGTCTGTTTTTTCATTTGAGTGGTGGGTGGTGTCAAAGTTCACTGTTCGTTTGATAGTTACTGAGGTAGACACATAGGCTCAAAGGTGTCATAGGTGCTTGGTCATTTACAGTCCTCATCTTGTCTTTTTGTGATCCGTTCCTTGATTTTGTATTGAGTTTAGGAAGAGTCCATGCATTTTTAAGTTTTATTTTTTTTTAAAAGTTCAAAATATGATTTTTTAATATGTCAAGATGTTAGTGTGTGTATACAATTATTGTTATGATGTTGATCTTATTCTTTATAGAATTATTATTTGTCATTTGATATATATTTCAATGCCATTTAGGGATTAGTTAAGAGCACATTTATCTATGCATAATTGCATTTAGCAATATATTTAACATTAACAATACAAATGATGAAAACATTTTTTAAATTTTAAATTGGCTCCCAGGTGCCCAAGGAACTTAAGTTTGACTAGTATCAAGTATCAAAAAGCTTGACAAGCTTCTCCTTTTCCATTATTATTAGCAGAATCGTTGGATTATATTCTTGCTCAATTGTACTCGAAAACATGATGTTGGCAGAAAATGATTGTGTACAACAGTTTATGGCCCTGAAGGAAGCCTTAATAAAGAGATGCCTGCAGGATGTTATTGATTTTCATGAGAAGTGTCCTTTGCCTTTGATCCTGATTGGGGTTTTGACTTGATTTACAATCCTTCATAGATGACATTGGGAGGTCTGTTCACCAGGGGGATGCAACTATTCTGAATCTTTTGGCTGATGACTTCAAGAATCTCTATCCTTTGGCTAGAGATCTTTTGTGCAGAGTCAGGGACAATCTTTGTGGTGAGAATGGTGCTTAAAGTTGGAATCCTAGTCTGAGATCCAACTCAAGGTTGATGAGTTGAATCATGCGGCAATGTAGTAATTAAGAATCTTAATTACATTTGTAAACAGACTATTATTGCAAATTTGTAGTGATTTAGTCTTTTCTAGCAATTATTGCAACCAGAGCGCTTAAAAAAGGATTAATTTACATATTTTTTGGTATTTTAAAGTGTATAATTTCTCACATGACATTATAAAATGTAGTAAAGTGGGGATTCATTTACATAATTCTTTAGAACTTAAGGCTTCTTACTAATCACTGTTTGCAATAGCTTCTGGAATTAACTATTGTCTAGTGAATGGCTTGTTCACTCCATGTACTTATGGTAGTGTGCAAGAAATGAAGGTATTCCTTCTAGCACTGACACATTAAAACATCTTGACTTTTTTGACAAGTGCTTCCATGTTCTCCTTCATTAATCTATTTTTAATATAACTGCATCTCAGATTTTAAATTGTCCGACATTTTCACAATGGAAGTTGAGTTGTAGTACTTGGTATCTAATGCATTGTTCAATTAAAAAATGTAACTTCGTCAGTCAAATCATTTCTTTGTTTTAAGTTATATCCTTAGCTTAAGGACTCTTTATAAAGTTGCTTCAATTCTTTACTGAGTAATGATTCCTCATTTTACAAATATTAACTTTAATAAATCCATTCACCTTTTCCTATTGTTCTTAAGATTATAAAATTTGTTTTTATCTTCCTTGTATATCTTTACTCATTATTAGCAGACTGATTCATAATGTTAGTCTTATCATTTTGTTTGGGATATATGCACATTTTAGCAAACAATGTTGTTGTTTTGGCATTAGGAGAGATTGTATGCTGCTCTATACGCTTTTTATATTTTGTACACCCTACCCTTTCACTTTTTTATATTTTGATAATTTGGGAATTTCTGTGTCATCCAATTTCTTTCCCAACCTGAAAATGTATACATATTCTGGAATTAAGTCTGAGGCATCGTTGATAACATTATAATAACTACTTATTGAACAGGTCATAGCATAATGTATTAATATGAACTTTGTTATTATATAACAATAATAGTCAAATAATTTGGTCATTAACTTTGTTGCAGAATTTTACTTATGTCATACTCCATACAATCTAGTCTTTTCTCAAGAGGACTCTTGTTTTGTTGAACCTATTTCTCTAATTTCTAACTTGGAAAATCCTATTACAATGCTTTTTGTATTTATTTCTTTCCTCCATCTCGTGTTCTGCAAATACCAGTGCCATAATTCTTTTTGCCTACCTTCTTCCAATTATGGTTTTACCACCCAGTGAAACCTCATTTTCTCTTTCCATTTCAGTTGTGATTTTCACCGGTCATTAACAATGACACAAGTTTAGCTGCTTTGTATTGGTTTTCATTTATCATTCTTGGCTGAAACTAAAAAGAATGTTTATTTGAATGTGACTATTATTATTTGAATGTGTCTATTATTATTTGAATGTGTCTACTAAAAGAGTGCATCCTTTGCTATCTTGTTTTCACCAATGTCTGATATTGATTCCAGATTACTGAATTGCTAGTCAACATCACAAAGCATGTTTTGATGCCAAAGCATGAAATTTTGACAGAGGATGAAAAGGAAAAGCTTCTGAAAAAGTACAGTGTGGAAGAAAAACAGGTTGTCACCGGATTTCTAATGCTTCTGGAGATTTTCTTGTAAAATTAACTCATTCACGTAGACACCTTGATCTTTTTGATATTATCATTGTGCTACTCAACATGGTACCCCTTTGTATCATAAGTAGCATAATGATTGCAGGTGAAAACAACGAACTTTTGCAGAATTTTCCTCACGTTTCTACTTGAAGTTAAACAAATGTTTCCTTGTATCATAGTACTGCACTACTCGACTATTGGTTCAATTCCTTTACATTTCAACTTCCATATTTTAAAGCCTGATTTACCCCCACAATTGCTTTCATCCTGTGCCAGTTTTCTTTCATTTGATCGGGTAAGTCGTTTTACTTGGATCAGTCACCTGTTACCCCTGCTTTCGTCCACTTGTTCTAGCAAAGCCTCTTTCTTTTACTAGTTTTCTTGTGATGCTCTATGTAGTCTCATTGGAAGTAGCATGTTGTTGAAGCTGAACGAGGGTAAAGAATTCTTCAGTGATAGGTTGTGTTCATGGTGGTAGTTTGTGAGGATTCATAACTAATCTTATCTGTTTTGTTGGGGACTTGTATGGTTCAATGAGTTATCATGTTTGTTCATAATGCTTAAATGATTTCAATCATATCTTGTTGGTCTAATGACGTTGATTGCTATTCTTTGCCACGGCTGAAGCAACGGATGACATTATGCGGTGCCGTCGAATTTGCTTGGAACTGACATTTGATTCTATTTTGACTTCCAGTTACCACGGATGCTGGAGACTGATGCGGTGGCTAGATATTATGGACTTGAGCGGGGGCAGGTGCTCAAGATAACACACGATGGTGAGACGACAGGGTACCATGTCACCTACCGCTGTGTGATGTGATGATTTATGAATGAACGTGTTGGTACAACAAAAACCAGACTTGGTCTTCACATAAGGTATGACTATCTTTCTGGTAGCTTATGTTAAGGGTGGTTTGATAATGAGGTGTTTTAGTTTTTAACATTACGGAGAGTTGAAAGTTGAGTTTCGTTACTTTTATAATAAATTATGCGATAGAAATTTATATACGAAGATTTATGTCGTGATGATGATATATAAGAGTTTGTGTAAAATTAAAGTTGAAGTCAAAAGATAATTGTCTTCTATGTTTCGTGAACCTTTGTATAGTCTTGCATTCATTTCATTGCCAAAAGGGGGTGACTAGGGCGTGGCTTGGTAAATGAAGCAGTAGATTTTGCTTTTAGCTAATTTCGAAGTGAGAATTTAGAGAATAGGAAAATGTTTGAGAAACTTCCGTTACCATGCAATTTGTTTCTATTTGATAAATTTACTATGAAATTTTAGAATTTTACGGTATATGTAGCTTGGAGCTGCATTCCCCAACGTAACCTTAGGTGGTACATTAAACTCAAGGCTCCATATACATGGTATTCTTCGGAATTGCTGAAATGCAGTATGCAAGTCTGGTTTTCTAACATTTGTGGAAAGAAAGATGCCAAATAGCATTATTTAAATTCAGCTCTAGTCATGCCACAAAATTACAATGTCTCTACTTTCTAGAGACAACAAAGCTCGAAGCTAAAATAAAAAACAATTATACAAAAGATCGATAAAGTGGCAATAGCGCAAAATAAGATAAAAGCATACATTGATCACCCATACATATAATTTTGAAGTTTTGTTCTATACTAACCAGCAAGTCGTGCCCACGGTTGCATATGCAGATAAAGGGATTCTCAACTCTCAGTTCTCTGCCTCTGCAAGAAAGAAATCAAATCATAATAATCAATTTAGAGGTCAAAAGAAAATGAAATTTTAACAAGTTGTGAAAAGTAATCTTGCAGGGAGAAATTCTAAGGCAAGCACTTTCTGTAAGCAAGTAATCAAGGTAAGGAGATGCACTTGTCACAAAGAGATGCAAATTCCATCCGGGAAAAAAACGTTTATTGCGTAAATTACGCCTCTATTGAACAATTCAAGCCTCTACAACGACAATTTCTGACAGCAATAAGGTGTTTCCTTGTCATTTGTCCTTTCTCTTTTTACTTGTTCAGTTTCTTACCAAAACCCTGTTTTGAGTTCATGGATTTGAGCACTTCGCACACCAATATGAAAATTTAACTTGATTTGTACCTGGAACAAAGAATAAGGATATCTAATTGAAATTCAGGCACCATTTTTTATAAATATGTATGTGTACGCAATGCCCTTTATAAGCCCAGTACACAATACGCCTACTAACATGAGTTCTAGGAGGGGCTCATGTAATAAGAATATCTAATTGAAATTCAGGCACTATTTTTTATAAATACACGTATTTGCAGTGCCCTTTATGAACCCAATACACGGTACTCCTACTAGCATGAGTTCTAGGAAGGGCTCATGTAATATAGCAATCCAAACTATAATCCTACCATGTAAGATCGACCACATAAATTTTTTCTTTCATATATTTCCATGTATACTCAAATATTCAATTAAATCACATAAATTTAAATTTTCTTCTCACAATTCTTAACCAAGTAATTTTAGGATTTCCTTTACTTTTTTAGTTTCTCAAATTTCTTCTACACTAAATTCTTTTCTCTTAATTGGTGTATCATTTGACTTCTCAAGGATATGATCAAAACACTTTAAGTTAATTTTTTATTTTATATTCAATTGGTGCATGTCCTACTCGGCTACTCCATTTCCAACAAAATAAATTTTTTTGCTTATCCTTTATAGTATAACTACTCATCCATTTACATATTCACATCTCTACAACACTAATGTTTTTGCATATGATTATGTTTTATAACTCAACATTTTGAACCATAAAGTATAAGGGAATAGTAGTTTTATAGAATTTTTCTTTTAATTTAAGGGTATCCTCCCAGAAGCATTTCTTCACTTCATTCACCCTATTTTAATTCTCTAAATAACATCCTTCATAATTTCTCTTATTAATATTTCATCTCAAAATTAATTGACAGTAAGAAAATAAAGCACAATATTATAAGACCTAAACTTAGCTAAACCTTTGCCAATGTTTAAGTGTTTTATAGATGATGTGTGTGAATGAAACTCGGACATTATATTAAAATTTATCTCAAAATTAATTGACAGTAAAAAACAGAGCACAATGTCATTGACACTGTTAGAGGTTAACTCCAAGAAGTGAGTGGAATGATCTACAATGGCCCTAGAATCCCAAAAGACCTTTCATTGACAAGGATACCATTATACATTTGCTTGTGTCATACTCAAGGTACATCCATAATCATCATCAATTCTTGGTGTGTGCAAAAGTATATGAAGATGGACTGACCATGGCCTTCAATTACAGTGAATCAACTGGCATACTGCAATTGATCCAAATAGAAATCAACTACAGATCTATAACTGGAAGCTAGCATATTCATCAAAATGAGTACCATGTCGAATTGACTGGGAAGAGTTGGTAAAAATGTATGAATAATGTTGTGTTTTTCCCATGGTATTAAATATCTGTACAATGTTGCCGAAATTCCAACAGAAGAAATTTTTCAATCCTCTGAGCAAGGTGACTATCAAAGGAAGCACTTGTGATGCCTACTCTATGTCAAACGAAGACTTTAAAGATAACCTCGTGAATAAAACAAGTTCAGTACCTGAAAGAAAACAACAAAAAGGAGGCCGGGGAACTCTTATAAGACCCAGAAAATACCTATTTATAAGAAAATTATGCCAATGTTCCATAAAAGGCAATATTCCAACAAACTCCATCATTCTCTTTTCCTACTATCACTACATTGCCCCTTTAATCCCAACTCCCAACTCCTTACCAGCCTTGTGATGTCACAAACATTTCACTCCTTTCGACCTGCCTCTAACCTGCAATATCTATTATACTCATCAAAGTTGCCCATATGTCTTTTTCTAATAAATTTTGCTTCTGTAAGACGATCCAATTTAAATCCCTTCATTCTGCATTGACTGTTTGAAAGCTAGTTCCAACATTACACATGTTGTAAGACTATGTGATGCTTAGTTTTCCTCAATTACTTTGCTTTCCCCCTGAATCAAGAATCAACTCCATAACAATAACCACTTTTTCTCCACGGGGTCAATAAAATAGAAAACATCTGATACAAAGTAAAAGGGCAGAAGAGATTCTCGATGGTTACCGAAAGAAATTGAAATGTTTGTGGGATATGACTAAAGAATACGAAAATCCCATCCAACTGCAGCTTACCATTAAAAATAGAACTCTACTGCCGCACAATAATCTAGAAAATGCATACACCCAATGACTAGAATGTCATTTAAAGATCAACATAAGTTCGGAAATTTTCTAATATAAACATCATTTGTCCAGAGTATCTGAATTGTCAGAATTGGAAAGCTTAGAAAATAAAAGATCTGTCTCACCGGTGGATGTGGAGTGAAGAACAACCACATTGAATGTAGCATTGTTTGGTGGAAGATCCAGGCGAAGTGGGTAAAGATTTCCATCAAACTGACTGCGAGTGCAAACCGTAATATTTCCGATCCCGGTTTCCTCTTCCAATCTACACTTGAGCTCTTCCACAGATGTCCCTTTGAATGTAAGAGAACAGAAATTATCCTTACAATTTTCATCCACATTGCCATCGGCATCCGCAATACAATACTTTATCAACCTCCCATCTAGCATTTGTTGCGTTCCATGTTCAGATGATGAGGACTGATGACCCAAAAAAAAAAAGGGAATGAAAAAGGGATAGAGCACCGTCCGACGAGAAAAAAAGGTTCCAATGATGAACAAAGAGGAATATAACTCGCAGGCAAGAGTGAAACAGAAACGAACCTTCTCGTCCACAGACATCGAACGCATCGGGGAGGTATGCAAGTCCGTAAACGAGTCCGACCATAAGAAAGGGCAGCGATCTGGCCCCTCCACGGTGTAAACCTCGAGCACATCGACGTCCCACAGGAGCCAGTCCTGGGTGGCGGATCGGTGTGGGATGTCGTGCGTGACGGAGTTCCTCCACGGGGGCAACCCGCCGTTGGCCCTGAGGTAGTTCCCGTACCTGGTCTTGAACTTGATCTGGAAGCCATCCCCGACCGGCACCCACTGGACGGAGGAGTCGAGCCTGGAGGGCCTGGTCTGGAGCACCTTGTGCCCGGTGACGCCGAGGAGGAAGGGGACGTTGGAGGCCGTGAGGTAGAGGCCGTAGCAGCTCCTGAGGTAGAGGACGTTGTCGTTCCTGGGGGAGTACTCGATCGTCCACCTCGCTTGGCGGGTGGCGCCGTTGCGGTCCTGGCAGACTGACTCCTCGTCGTCGTCCGCCAGGAGGAACTTTTCGTGGTGGCTACGGAGGCGGACGAGCTTCGCGTTGTTCAGGAGATCCATGGCGGACGGCGGTGCTGGCGGTGAGAGCACCCGACAAGCGCGTACCGTCCCAACATGCAGGTAACCTACCGTTTGCCTTGTAGTTTTATAGTGGTGGTCGATGACAATCTAAATTTTATGAAATGTTTTCTACTTATATATTAATTTAATAGTTTTGATTAAATTTAAATTTTTTAAATTTTTTAATAATTTATTTAACTAACCTAATTTTAATTTTTCTTCTATATTATAATCTTACCACTTAATTGATATTTTTAAGTTTACATTTATAAAATACTATGTTTGATAATTTTAGTGACGATACTTTTCCTCTTACCTCTTATAACATGATTTTTTTCAAAATAAGTGGAGCCTCCATCTCTTTAAACACTCTAAACTAAGTTCATAGGCTTAACGAAGGTAAGTTGGGCCCTACGAAGTCCCAAGTAGATTGAATTAAGGTGAATAAACCTTTGAACTTAAAAAGGAGTTGTCACCTAGTTTAATTGAAAACTAAATTAAGAAAATCTATATGATACATATTTGTATGCAATTGATATTATACTTAAAGGATAAAATGCATTAAAGTTCAACTAAAAAATTTGAAGTAAACTTTTCAGGTACATATGGGAAAGTGTCAAACATTCCACACGTTCAATTTCTTGACCTCTCAAGTGATCTAATAATTGCTACTCTATATGATACATTTATTCAAAAATTTCTTTAAATCTAAAAAAATTTAAATTTTTATTTTAATATGGACTTTTTGTAGATTGATAATGGTGTCTTTTAATCTTAACATTATACCAAGGATTTTTATACCAAATATTCTCAATTCAATCAACGTTTAAACTTTAATACAGATAAATATATTACAGAATAAAGTATCCATTTATAAAACTATTGTTTATTTTAAAAATTAAAATAATAATAATAATTTTAATTATTGCCTATTGAAAAAGAATTCGATAGGCACCTAGAGCATTTTTCTCTGATGGTAATGTGCTTATTTTGATCTAAATATTTATCAAAGCAGAATATAGCACTAATCATGCCATTAGTCGTGGATTGGTTGATTTGTGAAGTTTTTATAATAATGACAATATTTATGTCTTAATTTAAATTCAATTTTTTTTTACTAGTGAATGATTAATTTTATTCTACTATTGGTCGCAACTGTATAAATTAGAAACTTTGGAAATACGATGTCCTTTCCGTTTTCGTGTAAGGAAAGTGACATGAAATTTAAAGACTGGATTTCAATAACGATGAACTATTTTAAACTAAAGAGAGTAAAAATATGAAAAAGATAAAAAATAGTAAAACTTTTTATTTATTATTTTCTACTTTTTTTACAATTTATCATACTTTTAAAAACACAAACTCTCTCTAATAAATGTCTAAATCAATCTGCTTATTATTATCATTATCAAAGAAACTTTCTCATCACAACCTTTATGTAAATTCTTATAACTTTCATATCATAAGACGTACAAGTAAAATTTTGCAGCCATCACAATCAACATACAAGTAAAATTTTATACTTTGTACCATTGTACCCTGTTAGCTTAAGTAGGAGTACAATAAGACAACGCCATTAAATATTAATATCCCGAATATATCTGAAAGTTTGCAGAATTTTCTTCCCGTTTATATTGAATGGAATGAAGAAACCTCACGTACCCTTTGTAATTACAAAGTTTGGCATCTGATTGGCATTTGGTATGGCGAACAAAAAGGAAGAATTGTGCCTGATATGCCAGCCACTGAGCAGAATCCACCTTCAAATCCTTCTGCTAATGTAGAAATAGTGATATGGTAGATTGGTTAAAAGGAAAGAACACAAACACACAAGAACCACAAAGATTAAAATGAGAAGTAACGCTTACCATATGTCAGCAATGTGAAGCATGGACCATCCAAATGTCTAAATGCATAAATCAGGAAGGATGCCACAGAACTTCCATTTGTGAATCATGCTTAGAGCTGCATGTAACTTACATCAGCTTCCAAATGATCTTATATGTGCATCATGGAAAGAGAACTTTCTTCAAATTTCTTGACAACCAACTCTCTCACAAACACATCCCAACAGTCCGCATTGAATCCAAACCCACTCGAGACCCCCAACCGAAGCACCTCCACAACCCTCTCATCTTGCCCAGATCGACAAAGTTCATCGATCAGCACGCTGTATGTCATCTTATTTGGTGGGCATCCCTTCTTCAGCATCTCCTCAAGTACCTTAACACCCTCCTCCACCTTCCCAGCCTTGCAAAACCCTTTAATAAGTACATTGTATGTGAAGATATTTGGATAGCACCGGTTCTCCATCATATCATCCCACAACCTGCCAGCTTCTTGAAGCTCACCATTTTCACACATCCCTGATATGAGAGTATTGTATGTGGAAACACTGGGAACAAGTGCCTTCTTAAATTCCCTAAATAGTGACATTGCTGCTGCAGCCTTCCCCTCCTTGCAGACCCAATAAATCAGTGTAGTCAAGATGAAGTTATCTGGCATGTAGTTCCTGTGCAGCATCTTTCTCCACAGCCTGCAGGCATCATCGACCTTTCCATCCTCACACAGTATGTCAATCACCTTACAACACATGGAAGAGAGCGGCATGTAATTCCCATCCAACATGTCTAGCAGCAGATTCAATGCCTCCCCTGATCTCTTCTTGTTGCTGGTATCCTTGCACAACGACTCAATCATGACAGAATACGTGACATCATTGGGTCGGACATTATTTTCCTCCATTTCATCCATAATCTTGGCAGCATCAACATACCGACCAGCCCGACAGTACCCATCGATAAGTACAGTATATGCAGTTGCATCTGGTGACCACCCGCGTTCCAAAATCTCCTCGAAGAAATTTCTAGCACCATCCACGTCCCCGCGAACACAGTACCCAGACAAGACAGTGGTGTAAGTAATTAAATTAGGGACCATACCCCACTTAGGAATTTCCTCGAGCATGCTGAGAGCACCGTCCAAATCATTCAACTTGCACAACGCCTTGATAAGAATATTGCAGGTGAAGATGTTCGGCCTAATTCCGAACTTGCTCTGGCAATTCTTGAAAAGGACGGCGACGATATCGAACCTCCGGTTCTGAATCATGGCGTTAAGCAAGGAATTGAACGCGCGCACTGACACGTTGACCCGAAACCTAGGCCGGATGGCTAAGAAGGTCTTGAGCGCGGCGGCCGGCTTCCCAGCCAACCCATAGACGCGAATAACGGTGATGAAGGCCTCCTCGCCACATCTAACGGAAGACTTGGCGAGCTGGGAGAGGATGGACTCCAGTTCGGGGAAAGCGCGGGCGTGGGCGAGCTTGTCGAGGATGGTGTGGTAGGTGAGGTAGGTGTGTCGGAAGCCAGGAACGTAGTCCGCAGCGTGATAGAATATACGAAGGGCGAGGGGGAGGTCCGTCTGGCGACGGATGAGGAGGGCCAGGCGGCGGGGGAAGAGTGGGTACGGCCACGGCTGAATGGGTGGGGTGACGGTGTAGGAGGCGAGGAGGTCCGATTTGGAGCGGAGAGCGGAAATGTCGGAGATGGTGATGGACGGGGAGGTCGATGTAGTGACGGCGCCGTTGGCGGTCGAGAGGTTGTGGGAGAGGAGGAAGCAGAGGTGATTGCACAGTTGCAGGCGGCGGTGATGGTGACGGAGGCCGAGCATTTCTGCCACGCCGTGCGAAGATTTTTAAGACGGGAACGCCCAGCAGGACGGAGAAGATTTCATTTATTTTGCAAATGCAGATGATTTTTCTAGATTTTCAATTATTTTAATTTTTAATAATAAATAAACATATTACTTCATCCTGACAAAAAAGGAATAAATATATTTGTCAAGTAAAACGTTTCTAAACATCTCTTGCCCTCGTCTGATGGTATGCAATGATGTCATTAAAAGTTATTAGTTAAAACATAATTACCACGTCGGAGTGGATTCCATTGAATATGATCAGGAAAACATTAAGTCCATCTTGGACTACAATGCAAGGTAATGAAATTATTGTTGATGTTGAACTAAGATGGGTAATACAATAAAAAATTAATAGTTAGTGAGAAAAATAAGCTTATTCTCTTGTGACAACAACATGCTGGAAAACAAAAAACTTGTATAAAATGATTTAAAGAAGTATATTTCCACAAAATTGTAATACCATCGGTAGAGAAGTATTATCAAAAATAAATATTATAAAATATTTTCCTTTAAAAAAATATATGTAAATCTATAAATTATTTTGGATTACAAAACACTTTATTTATATTATAAATGTTTACACACAGCTAGTGAATGTAATCGACTCCGTGGCCCAATGGATAAGGCGCTGGTCTACGGAACCAGAGATTCTGGGTTCGATCCCCAGCGGAGTCGTCTAATGCCTTTTGTTGCTTTTTGAACTTTTTTTCTCGTACTTTCATTACCAAAAAAAAGTTAGAAAAAACCTTACATCATTAACATACACAAAGCCAAAGTCTTTGTTAAAGAGATAGTGTGAAGTTGATTTTTTGTAAATTTGTATACGTCATTATTATACAAATGTGTGTGTGTATATTATTTTATTCTTTTTTATTTTTATTTTTTAAAATTGTTAAAATTAATTTTACAATTATTAAAATTAACTCTCTAATAATAATTTTGTTATCAAACAAAATCTACATCTACATTCGAAAGTTAATTTAAAGATCATCTTATTCATTGGAGGAAAACGTCCGAAACGATCATCTTAAATGCACGACATGTCTGCAACCATAAAAATCGAAACCTCAACCTGAAATTGCCGTTTACAAGGTGTAACTCTCCCGATAAGAATGAAATTAGACAGCAGTGTACATAATTTAATAACAACAAGTAATTATGATTTAGAATTATTTAACTTGATTGTAACGTAACCATTTGATATTATCAAGATATATGCTTTATATCGTAAAATAGATACTTATAATTAGTTCTTTTCGTAAACCCCAATGGTAACATTTTCATGCTTTTCAAATGAATCGATTCTTTTGATTTTTACAGTCTGGGGCAGCCACTTCGGCCATGCTCGTGGGAAGAGAAACATGACATGCATGTGAATGTATATACAAAAAATAGTTGTATGTTGGTATGTGTGACAATTTTATGTTAAACATGGTTTGATAATTATCGTCACATATATTATTTATACGTTACCTTATTTTTAAAAATACAATTTAAACTGAAAGCGCCATGGTCATTAAATCACAGGCGTTTCTCAGGAGACCTCCTTGGCATGTGCTTCCTTCCCTATATAAGAAGACATGGAGGTTTCTTCATCCCATCTACTACAGAGATATTGGAGCAGAGAGAGAAAGAAAGAGAGAGAGAGAGATGGCCACGCTCTGTGTTCCCCATCCCCTTCCTTCCCCAGCCGAAGATGCTGAGCAGCTTAGGAAAGCCTGCCAAGGTCTGTTCCATTTGCCTTAGGGCTTTTCTCTATTTATGCTTTTGGTTTTCAGACACCTTGCTTACTTGTTTAATTTACAGATGAAGATTAATATGGTGTTGGCCTACGTTTCAATAAAACTAATTAGAAAGAATGTATAAGTATCATAAGAGTCAAGAAAGTTAAGAATTGTACTTTCAAGTTGAAACAAGCCTTATCGCATTTTTTTCAACTTGGGACTATCTAATTGACCTTTAGATTTCACTATGTTCATGTTTACTGGTACCCATCTTCTGAGATGATGATGGTTGAATGGTGGTAGGATGGGGAACGGATGAGAAGGCAGTGATCATGGTTCTGGCACACCGAGATTCGCAGCAGAGGAAGCAGATAAGGGCGGTGTACGAGGAGCGGTACAAGGAGAACCTCGTCAAGCGGCTTGAATCCGAACTTAGTGGAGATTTTGAGGTACCCACACGCCCAATTAACAAAGCCCCTCTTTCTTTCAAATTCAAATCCCTAGCCTTGTGGTTCCGATGTTGCAGAGAGCTTTACAACGCTGGACGTTGGACCCAGTGGAGCGAGCGGCCATCATCGCCAATGTAGCAGTGAAGAAGCGCGACATCGACTTCCGGGTGATCATCGAAATCGCCTGTGTCGACACTCCCGACGAGCTTTTCTCCGTGAAGAAGTCCTACCAGGCTCGCTACAAGCGATCCTTGGAAGAAGACGTCGCCTCGAATTCCAGCGGCGATCTTCGCAAGGCAAGCATCAACCTAGCACACGATCTCCTCATGACTCTGCAGGAACATGATCGAGCTCCTGATCGACATCCGTGTTTCTTGAATATTCCAGTTTCTGGTTGCTCTTGTGGGCACGTACCGCTACGACGGGCCGGAGATCGACGAGGGATTGGCATCGTCGGAGGCGAAGCTCCTGCACGAGGCCCTCAAAGACAACAACGCCTTTGTCGACCATGATGAGATCTGTCGGATACTGACCACCAGGAGCAAGGCTCAGCTCAACGCCACTCTCAACAGATACAACGACGACTTCGGCATCTCCATCACCAAGGTCGGTCAAATAGATCAACACCGACAATAAAATCCATCCAACTCCGATCCTCCATCGGCAGACGCATTTTCCTGATTCAATCTGCTTTCGCTGATCTGCTAACGTTACTCCAGATGATACGTACCGTTCGACCATCCGACGAGCTCCCGTCGGCGGCACTCCGCACTGCAATACGTTGCTTCGTCTCCCCTCACAAGCACTTCGCGAAGGTTAATTAATTAATTAGCAGTGCCAGTAGTACGTTGCATCGATTTCTACGTACATTAATTTTACAGAACTTTTAAATCTTGGAGAAGCTAGACCACATAAATCGAAACATTGCATTGCAGTAGTTTTTTTGTGTTCATCTTGCTTCATTACATTGCATGCCAAAAAAAACCACATTGTTGATCGATGCTGCTGAATGCGCGCCAGCAGGTTCTGAGGAAGTCGACCAACAAGGCGGCTTGGGATGCCGACGCTCTCTCTCGCGTTGTGGTCACTCGTGCAGAGAAGGACCTGGGGATCATCAAGGAGATGTATTTAGAAAAGAACAACACTCCACTTGAGCACGCTGTTGGAACAGCAACCTCAGGAGACTACAAGTCATTCCTGCTTGCCTTGTTAGGCATTCAGAGGGTCTAATTTGTCTTGCTAATTACTTTACAAGCATAATAATACATGTTCCTTGATAGCTTTTTTTAAAATTTTTTTTTACAAAATTCAACTTGCTTCACTGAAACGTCCATCCAAACGCTTCCTTTCCTTGCCAACACCTGCCCCTACGACGTGCCACGCCTTTCACATCATGCCATCAGACAGCCACGTACTCCAATATCACCTCCACCTCACCTACCCTAAATCAACATACTAAATGCAATTTTTTATCTAAATCAACATACTAAATGCAATTTGATACGTTGAAAGATAGGACTTTATACGAATATAATCAAACCCTGCTGTTAATTGATATAGAACGAATAAATCATAAATTATGGACCATATTTTAACAATAATAACAAAAAAGATTAATTGAAAATTAGATAATAAGTAAAAAGCATTTGAAGTAAAAGGAACATGTGATCAACAATATTTAATGAAATTATTGTTTAAATAAATTGTAGACGCTAATTCTCAGCGTGACAGAAAAGTGCGCTCGTAAAAAAACTTGTAGACGCTAATAATTAAATGATAGATGGAGATTAAATTTTATATTTAAATTAAAAATAATAAATATAAAATTGACGCCTAAGTTAGTGTAAGTACCAATAAAATCACGAAAAAAGGTTTATCTTTGGTTACGTTGACACGTAGTTTTTTTCGAAATTCAAAAAAATTAAAATTAAAGTCAATTTCATGAGTAAAGTTATAAACGATAAAAATATAAATAAAAATTTATATAATAATAATAATAATAATTTTAAAAGATAAAAAATTTATTTGTGAAAATACCAATAAAATAATATCCGATCCGGATCGATGACGCCGACGGTTTGAACCGTATATAGCAGTCGATTCGAATAAGTGGAGCTGCGGAGCGGACAAGGAGGGCAATGGCGAGGGACAGCTGCCTCGCGCGCATCGCGGCGGGCGCTGCCATCGGCGGGGCCGTAGGAGGCGCCGTGGGTGAGACTTCTGCTTGTTTCTGTGTCTCTTCTCTCTCTGACGTGTGTTTCGATTTGAATCATTTGATCGATAAAATCCCTTTAACCCTAGTCTTCGATTTCTTTGTATGTTCCTTTGGTTGTCATCTCGGATGCGTTTTCTCTTCCAAGTTTTGGATTTGGGAGCCGTCGAGACGGCGTGGGCGTTTTCTTGCTTCTCTAGTTTGTTATGATGTCTGCTGCATCATTTTCTTGTTTATCGTCATTGCATGAATACGGCTCCCACAAACGGAAGGTTTTTATATTGATTATTCCTTTCTCATTTTTGTGATGGTTTTGTACAAGTTTTTGCGCAATTTAAATGATAATCACATATCAGATGCTCTTTGGATTTCGCAAAAGAGTTCGCTAGATGCAGTTCGTACAGACTGTGGTAGGGGTTCTTGTATATCAAGAAGAAAAGAAGAAGACGAAGGATTTTGGCAGGAAGGACTCTGGATTCGAACTGAAATCAGAGTCCAACGAAATCCCTAACAAAAAAACTTATCACACCCTTAGTACCCATCTTAGAGGAGTTGCAATGTGTCACTAATATTAAATGAGGTGGAGGCGGGAGGACTGTTCAACAATTCGTGAGGTATTAAGAACTTGAGTATTTAGAGAAGGCTTTTCAGTGTTCAACAATTCAAGGGTTTATCTGAAACATACAATCTGGGTTGAAGATGACTTTGGGCTGAGATGGCTCTTTGATGAAGTATTTTTACATCATGAAAGAAGTTTATCAACTCCACAAAAATAGGCAGAAAAGGAGGGGCACATTCCCCATCTAAAGTTGCAGCTATATGGCAACGATGTACAGGGGTTATAGTCCAACTCATCAGAAATGTTCCCATCCCTGAAGCTGTAAACTGGTAAAGTTGATGCACAATTTCAAGTGTATATTCGAAATTGAATTTCTTCTTATTCTTCAAAAATGCTTATTAGCATTGAAATCATTTGATTGCACATATTTATGGTTTGATGACTACATCAAAGACTATGGTAGGTTGTTTGGGTCTGATTTGTGGCTTCATGTTATTAGAAAATTCTTTATGGATATGAGGAGGGTCAATTCTTTATGTTCTTAGACATACTTTAAGGTATCCATTAAAAGCAAGGTTGGTGGAATTTTGGGGAGTAGAGTTTGAATTTTTACTCATTAAGATATTATATTGGAATGTGACGGGACTTGCGGATTGCAATAACCAAAGGATGATTAAATCTGTGATGGGGCAAACTAAGCTTAATATTCCATGGCTACAAGAAACATAAACTGAAGCTTGAAACCTGAAAGCATCTTAGATGTCTGTTGCAGATCATTTTTGGGAAAAGATTGGCAGTATTTCGCCAGATGGAATCTATTGGGTGTTAGGAGGCTGGATCTCCACATGTGATATTGAATTATGGAAAAAATAGTGCCTGCAGTACTGTAATCATTCTTAATGAATTCAAATATTTAGATTACAATGGTTAACGTATATGGTCCATCTGAGCAGTTTGTAGACAAGCTTTATGGGACTCTTTAAGGATGGGCCAATTTGGATGTATCAAAAATGGTGATTGTTGGTGTTTTCTATACTACTAATTGTATGAATGATATAACTGAACCTGTTCTAGAATTACCTACAGGTTGAGAGATTGATGAATGTCTAACTCATCAAGTAATGCATGAAAGACAAAATAGTGGTATTGAATCAATTGATCTTGATTGGCAATCAAAATCATGTGTGACTAGAGTTGTCAATGGGCCGTGCTGGCACGGCCCAGCACGGCCCGGCACGAAAAATTTTCGTGCCGTGAGTCGTGCCTGGGTCAAACCCCCAGGTAGTTCGTGCCGGCACGGCACCAATTCTAGCACGAAATAGGCACGGCCTGGCCTAGCACGAGATAGGCCGCCGTGTTGTGCGAGGGGGGGATAGGCCGCTAGGACTGGCCGGGTCACTGGGCTGGTTGCTGAGTTGTGCGGTCGGTGGGGTGAATGGTCGTGTGTGCAAGAAGACTGAAGAGGCAGAATGGGTCGTGTGGCTGGTGGGGGGACTGGCTGCCAGGTCATTGGGTCGGTAGTCGTGATGAACGGTTGCGTGTGTCGGTGCGCAGGAGGGGGCTAAACGAGTCGTGTCGCTAGCGGGGGGATGGGTTGCCGGGTTGTGCGGCTGGTGGGGTGAACGGTCGTGTGCGCGGGAGGAGGCAGAACGAGTTGTCTGGCTGGTGGGGGTAATGGCTTCCAGGTCATTGGGTCGGTAGCCAGGTGAACGGTTGCGTGTGCCGATGCACGACAGGGGGTTGAACGGGTCGTGTCGTCGGCAGGATGATGGGCCGTCGGGTCACTAATCCGATCCGGCCCCTTGGGTTGTACGGCCGGCGGGGTGAATGATCGTGTGTGCGGGACGAGGTAGAACGGGTCGTGTGGCCGGCGGAGGGGCTGGCCGTCGGGTCATTGGGCCAGCAGCCGGGGTGAAATGTCGTGAAAGGTGCAAGGTGCAACGCGCCGACACAGCAATGGTTGGCCCACTTTCGCGCAACGGGCGGCCCACTTTCACACAATGGGTGAGTAGCTGTTGGGTGAAATGGTCGGTTTCCACCTTAACGGCTCAACCAACTTTTCTCTATAAATTGAGAGTTGGATTTCATTTTTCACCCAACTCACTTTTCATCTCTTTCACTCCAAATTCTTCAAACTCTAATTTCAATTCTCAATTTCTCAAATTTTCTTATTCAAGTCACAAACAATTGTGCACTACCAAGACCAAAGTTCTTGTGGTTATAATACTGCAACAATACTAATGTTTAAAACTAGAATAAGTTCACCAAATGGTTTTAAATTATTTCACCAAAGATGTATGTGCCACATAATTAATATTATTGTACAATTAGGTGTAAAAGAAATTAAAATTTATATTGAACTTATTAAGGATGCTGTAAATTTTATAATTAGTTCAGGAAAGCGGTAACAATAATTTGATGAAACATGCGATACTTTTGAAATGTCGCATAAAAATTCTCTTTAAATGTTCAACATAGGTGGAATTCATTATATTTAATGTTAGAAAGTGTATTACCATATGAAATTCTAATAATGTCTTTGTATAATCGTTATCATTGTGATAATTATCAAAAACAATTAATTAAGGATGATTTTAAAATTATAAAATGTTTTGTTGAATTTTTAAAATCTTTTTATGATGCAACAGTTAGATTATCAGGAATTTATTATTCTACATCTGTCTATGCGTTACATCATTTATATGATATTTTACAAGTTTTTAATAAATATGAGACATATCTATTTTTCCAACTAATAGTAAATAATATGAAATAAAAAATTTTAAAATATTGGAATGAAATCCCTACATTATATATTTTGAGTGCATGTTTAGATCGTAGGTGTAAAATAAGATTTGTTAGTAAATTAATTAGAGGAATACAAATGAGTTTAGGTGTAGATTTAGGATTAAATATTAATACAATAGAAGAATAATTAAATCAAATGTTTGATTTATACACACAAAGATATGGATTAAGAGTAGAACATTCTTCTCTACCAATGTCCACAATACTAGAATCAAATGTTAGACCATCTTTAAATTCTTGGGCATTTTTACAAGATCCAAGATTTAACAAAGATATTCCAACATCATCATCATATAATTATAATCTTATACTATCTAGACAAGAATTAATTACTTTTAATGCAACGAATCCCCAATCATTATTATTTACTCAACATTCTAACTTAAATATATTTGATATTTTAGATTAGTGGAGACAATAATCACTGATTTTTCCAATATTATCAATAATGGCAAAGAATTTATTAACAATTCTATTGTCTTTAGTAGCTTGTGAATAGGTTTTCAGCATGAGAAGCAACATGCTTGATGATCGAAGATGCAAGTTTAAAGAAAATATAATAGAAACATTAATGTGTATAAAAAACTGAGAGTTTGCTGCATTTCGTGAACAAGATGAAGTTGAAGATTTTACAGAGCAACTTACAAACTTAAATATTTCATAATTAAAAGATTTTTATTTTTATTTTTCAATTTGTAATTTTTTAAAAATGTAATTTAATTTTATTGTAAAATTTATTTAAATGTAATTGTAAATTTGTAATAATGTAAATATAAAATACATAATCATTAATAAATAAAAATTTAATTTAATTATATACATTATTATCTGATTGTTTCATTTATTAAGTTGTTGAAATGTTGAATATTTGAATGTTGAATTAAATTTAAATATTGATGGTTGAACACTTGAATGATCGTATGCACGGGCGGGTGGGCTGGGGAACTGTGCCTGGGTAGGCAGTTGGGTCATTAGGTCGGTTGCCGGGTCATCGAGTCGGAAGTCGGCTCACAGTGTTGGGTCCTGCCTTCCCGCTTGAGGGGGAAGGCCAGAAGGGTAGAGGCCAGGGAAGGACTACGAGTTGAACGGTCGCGTGGGTGAGAAGGGGGTGAACCGTAAACAGGTCATGCGGCCGACAGGGGAGACAGGCTGTTGAGTCTTGGATTGGCTGCCGGATCGCAGCGCTGGGTCTCTAGAAGAATCATGTTGGTCAAATTCATGTCATTGACCAACACGAATAGTATTTTTTCGTGCCACGGACCGTGCTTGAGCTGCCCATTAGTGGTGTGGGCCGTTGCCATGTCGGCACAAAAATCGCGGCACGGCACGATTGACAAGTCTATGTTTGACATTCTTTTCATGACCATAGTCTTCAAGTTCCCATCTTTTCTTAACTAGTAGAAGAAGCATAATGCTACAGGCAATGGATGGTTTAATACTATTGATCATCTAGGACTTAATGGTAGCATCATTAACAAAGTAGTTGTCGTATGTGGAGCCTTTTCATTGGGAAGAAGGTTGGGGATGTGGTGTTGCTTGCAATGAACAAGTAGAAAGACTTCTAAACTATTTGTCCACAACAAATAGTTGTTGCTATTTGTGTTTCTTTAATGTGCCACCCAAGTTCTTCACAATCAAATTGTTTGCAGTCATATTAAAGTCAAAAAATGTTAGAGCAAGCAACCACAAGTAGAATCCAGCGAAAGAGTAGGCTGAAAAGCAACAGGAACCACCAGTTAGAGGTGTTGGTGGCAGCAGGTGAGGATGGTTGATCCTAAGGTAGTTTCAAGAGAGGTAGCTAACCCTAGAAGGGTCAGTAGGACAGGCCTTTGGCTAGGAGAATGGCTGGTGGTGTGGCCTGGAGGACGGTTGGTGATGGCTGGCCAGCCCTGGATTACACCAATGGAAACCCCAGAGGGCTTGATGACAGTTATTGGAGGGTGGGGAGTGCCAGCCATTGGGTTGGATGGTGAAGGGAGGAAAATGATGAGTATTTAGATAAAGAACTTTGTTAAATTTACCATGATACTCCGGATTTTGTTGATGAGTGAAATCTGACTGTTGAATGTATTTGTGGAAAGTTCATGCAGCTTTGGAAATTAAAAATCTACCTCTATGTTGAATTTCCCATTAATCAAAATTTTGTTATGGATAATCATATTATTCTCTGACTTATGTCATCTTCTGCAAAAATGCTTTACCGACCGAGGTTTTTGTTTATTGATTTTTTTTTCTGGTTTTCTTTTGTTAATTACTCATTGCACATGCTTCATCTCCATGGTACGTGGTCACATATTATATGAATATTAACGATTTGTATTTACTTATGTAATATTGTGATAATTTTTTGGAGCATGGTTGAGAAAATAATTACATTATGCATGGTGCAGGTGCAGTATATGGAACGTACGAGGCAGTCAGATACAAGGTATAATTTTCATATACTCCAAGCGTCTTCATTTTGTTTTTTATGTGCCATTCTTTTTTAAGCTTACCATGTTTTGCTACTGTTTTGTACCTTTTTTTAATCTAGTGTCTTGGCTGGTATTTGCAACGTGCACCTGTGCAGTATCTTTGCATCATGGACTAACCAACCATTCGTGCTTATGTTTAACCCATCATCTTGACACGATCACTCTAATATTCTATAAATGATATCTTTGATATTGTGGATTGACTTATTGTCTACCAAAATCAACCATTTCGTGCTTATGTGTAGTCCACTTTTTTTGCATGATATTCTGAATGTGCACTCGTGTCTTACCACTTACGGTTTGAACATTTGACTTTATGGATTGATTTATTATTACTAAAAACTTCCATCTTGTGCTTATATTTAATTGTTTATCCACTGTCTTGGCTGATGTTTGCAACATGCAGTCTTGCAACATCTTTGCTGCATGCATTCTATTTTTATATAAATATTCGACCCTATGAATTAATCCCAATATTACATTCGATCATGATGTGCTTATGTTTATTCCACCATCTTGGTTGAATTTGAATTTTGGATAAGCATGGGTTTAATGTAGGTTCTGTAGAATCGAAGGAGAGCAGCGCATTATTAACACAACTAAGCAGTTTAAATGAGAATCGTCTTGCCTTTTCTTTCAAAACAACCAAGCAGTTCATATGTTGTTCTTGAGCAATTGAATGTGATTTGGCACTACAAATGTGGTTTTGAGGCTGTCTTATTATCACCAGTCTGATAATAACTTATCAAGCAAATGAACTTGATATTTTCTGTGTTAGACAACTAAGTTTGGGGGCTTTCAACCTTAGATTTTGAAATAGTAGATACGCACTGAATTTTTTTTTGGAAAGGAGAGGATGGATCTTACTAGATACGGGCTGAGTATTGGAGCAGCATATTTTACGCTGAAGGATTACAGGCTAGGTATCAAACCAAATGTGGTTCAATTTGGATGGATACCATCTAGATGAAACTTTTTTTCCCTAAGATCATGGTTTAAGAGATCGATCCTGAGAAGTGCTTCATTCACTTATATTATATTATCTTAATCGTTTGTACCTTTAATCGCCCCCTTAATTGACCAATTAGCCGGTGTCGTTTTACTGCCCAATTAGTTGGTTCTCTTTTTTACTTGAATGGAAAGTAGAATCTGCTCTCGACAGTGATAAGCTGCAAATGGAAACTGGATTGTTTGACCTTTGAGATGCTTCATTCTAAGAGTGCGTGTCTTGTTCGTCTTGCCTGCAGGTTCCGGGATTGTTGAAGATCAGACACATCGGGCAAACCACCCTCGGTAGTGCAGCAGTTTTTGGTCTTTTTCTCGGTGCCGGTAGCCTAATACACTGTGGGAAGTCGTATTAAGCGCGATCGTTAAAAGTCTCATGTACATCAAATCTGTAATAATTTTTGTTTTGCCGAATTTTGGTTAGGGCATCCTTTTTAGAGAGGGTTTGGCCGAAAATTGTTCTTAACAAACCTACCTATTCAAGAAATTGGTATGACGACTGAAGGGAATTCAGCAGCTTGTCCAACGAAGGTGGTTTATGCTGCTTTCAATTTGAGCTGCTTTCAATTTGAGCTGCTTGGAAGTGTTTCTAGTTTGTGTTTTTCCCTGCATTCCCGGATTCGAACCTGTGGGGTCTGGGAAGTACAGATTTACCCGTTCTTTACTGGCTCGGCTCGGTGCGAAGCTATTTTGTGGCGTTCGAATCCATTCTCTATCGGTTGCTGTATAAATAAATAATTTACGCAGGCACGTTTTGTGTGAGGTTGTGTCCAAAATGAGCGAACCAGAAAATTTGACGTTGTAGAATTGCACCCAAAACGGATGGTATGATTTCAGTTTATCGGCATATTCGTTGTGAATGCTATCGCTTTCGAAGGACATGTAAATCATCTTATTGAATGAGCCTAATCATCAAAATGACAGTGATTGAATAATTTTAAGTTTAAAGTTTTATTGATGTAGAAAAAGTTATCTTAAAATAATTAGTTTTTTTAAAATCACCTCAATAACAACAATAGATATTCTACCGAAATCATCGCTCGAAGAAGTGCCGTCGATGTTAAAGGTGACTTTTTGAACAGGGCTCTAGAGAAAAAACGGAAATAAAGTCAACTGCCGTAAACATATATTTTTTGCAATTATTACTTTAAAATAATAACATAAAATTTGTAACTTAAAATTATAAATTTTAATAAAATATATAAATAGTAATTATCTTTTTTTTTTACTTTAGTTAAATATGAATTTCCTAAAATACCCTGACTTTATTTTTTACAACTACTACTGTCAGCCTGTCTCCCACGCTGGTGAAGTTCTGGACGTTTGCTATTTTCCTGCGATGAATCCCAACCAATTTTTAATTATTAAAAATTAACACTTATCATTATTCATTTTCATAATTTACCATTTTTATCTTCCATTTCCACCTTTTAATCTCATATTTTAACATAAGTGGATTTTAAATAAATTTAAATAAAACACGATTCATATCAAAAGAGAAAAAATAAAGTCAGAAAAATTAACAAAAATAGTAGAAAAAACAGTAAAAATAATCGTTCTTCTTCAAACAATTCAACAATTCATATTATGATTTTGAAAGTTTATCTGCTTAACATTAGAACAAATAGAAAAAACATGGTGAAATAAATTGATATATTAGGAAGTTAAATTACTACATCAGCATCATCAAGTTTTTCCTAATTTTCTATTTATTTGAATTATTCTCGTTACAGCAGAAACATGCGAAAAAACGAGTTTTGTGAATTTTTTAATTTTTTTATGTTCATCAAATTCCTATAAATTAAAATTTGATTCATAACTCCGTCTTGATAAAAAAAAAGCAAAAATATACTATAGTCTAAGAATAAATATCAAAAATATTTATTATTTTTTAACATGTTAAACCGATTCTTGTAGCAACCGATTGTACAAGTATTGTTATCTATGTTCGTAATTATTTCAAAAAAAAAAGAAAAATATTGATAATGTAACATTATACGATTGTAACGTAAGAATTTTTACATATACATTTTTTATTTTTATATTACGAAAAAATATCTTAAAAAATTTCATTATATGATATTTATTATTAAATAAATAATTTTTATCCATAAAAATAAAAATAAAATTCAAGTATAAAATACACTCGTTTCGCATGACATCACCTGCCACGCCTTGGGATTTGTCCTTAAGGGGGGTGGAAAAGGCAACAGCTGTGTTTGTCCTTTTATTACTAAAAAATATTTTTATTTTTTTTATTATTTATAAATTAAATTATTATTATTATTATTTTATTATAAATTTTATATTTTATCGTAAATTATAAAATTTAACTCACGTTCAGGCAAACGAAGTGACCGTCGTATAAAAGCGAGACAACGAAGTAACGAACATACAGAGGAAGTGCTTGGGCTGAGAGAAAACCAAACATTATATTTTCGCTGTATTTATTAACTTTTACGGTTATTAAAATTAAAATTAGGTAAATAAATAAGATTTATGTATTTTAATTTTTTATTATATATTACAACGATGCATAATAAATTTAATATTTTATATTAAAAATTATAAAAAGAAGGCACGAATTCTATATGCGCCTACAGAAGTCACTTCTATAGGCATCCGTCGATTGTGAGATCTACGGGTGAAATTTAAAAACTTAAAAGTTATTCTCTCTCGTGCAAGTGAAATTTAAAAACACTCTCTCTTTACCTAAAAAGACATGTGTATTCTCTCTCTCTTAACTTTAAAATTTCACTCGTGTATATTTCGAATTGTTGTATTAATTAACTTATAAAAAGTAATTAATTTTTCATTAATTATGAATACGGTGATTAAATTTGAGAGAAGTTTGTGGATTTTTTTTAAAATAATTTGATTTTAATTATGTAGTGTTTAATAAAAATAATTCATGGTGGAATTTTTTTAACTTAAATATTAGGGTGGATTTTTTAAAAAATAATTCGATTTAATTATGTAGTGTTTAATTAAAATAATTTAGGGTGGATTTTTTTTCCACTTAAATATTAGGGTGAATTTTTTTTAAAATAATTCGATTTTACTTAAAAAATATTTTGATTAAATATTTAAAAACATTCCTGATTATTTTCCTTGTGTCGTTTAAAAAGAAGTTTGTGAATTTTTTTTTAAATAATTCGATTTTACTTAAAAAATATTTTGATTAAATATTTAAAAATAATTCAGGTGACGACGATGGGGGAAAAAGAATTGCAAATCTCAAATCTTGCATGTAACTTTTTGTGAATTTTTTTGTGTTAAAATAAATGGACTGCTTTTACGCAAGTGTCATCAGTGAGAGTTTTTTTCGACGCGGGAATTTTTTTTTCGGATACTCTCTCTCTTCATCAAACACTCGTTCAACTTTGATTCAACAGGTGTCTACAGAAGTCACTTCTGTTGGTACTTACAGAATCATTTTACCCTTATAAAAAATACATTATATAAATGTTTAAAAAATATAAATTTTACTTAATCTAATTTGACATAAATACACACATTTAAGCTTGGATGGACTCACGTTCAAGGTCGTCGACTGCAAGTTGTCGTCGACTGTAAGTTGTCTATCTCGCATTTATACGAACGTGACGATGGAGTGAAAAACGCTTAGCCTAAGCAGATTCCAGTTAGCGGGATGAACAGTTATATGCATAGAAAAAGGTAAAATAGGTTGTGGCTGGCAGGAAACGGACCATTAGGTCATTAAGTTAACCGTAAGGTCGTATTAATCAAATTTATATCATTAATTAATATAAATAATATTTTTTTATATCACAAATTATATTTAAATTAACTTATTAATGATATAAATTACGTAAACACAACACAAATAATATCGTAACAATACAAAAATCATAAATCATGTCAGATCGATACGATACTTGACAACTCTATTCCAGTCCGCCACCGCCTTCCGAGATGGTCGTCAGTGACCACACCCAACATCTCCGTTGCTCGCCGCCTTCCATCATGCAGGTGGAATCTTTCTACCCAAAAGTTGTCAACCACTGCCCCATCTTCAACGGTGAAAGTAGCTCCTCCGGCGACAATGAAGAGGAACACACCAAACTGGTGTCGATATACGACCATTCCAGCCTCTTCGACGATGACTTCGATGGAGCCAGGCAAGAGCTCATCCAGTGCCTACCGGAAGAGAAAGGCACCGGCCCCTTCTGGCAGCAGTTCCGTAGCTACGTCATCGACTCCGTCAACAAACACATCCGAGAGGCCATCAAGCCTGGATCGAAGCGCTTCCCCACTCTGTTTCCCCAAATCACCTCAATACAGGGCCTCCACGACTGGTCGCAGGCCGTCGCCTTCGAGGTGATGTGCGGCGTCGTGCTGGGGAAGATCCTCGCTCGTCTGGAGGTACGTCGGTCCGACTTCAGGAACTCCTTTGACAGGGCCGTGAAGGGGATCGGGTGCGGCAAAGCGGCGACCTCCTTGACGAAGGACCTGGAGACGATAAACAACTTCCTCGAGGCCGTCGTGGAAGCGAGACAGGCGGATGTGCTCAACGGCCCCAGCGGTGGCGAGAGGCAGGACTTGCTATGGAGGTTCGTCAGTAAGAAAGATGGGAAGATGAGGAGGGAGGAACAGGTACGCATGAGAAACATGATCAAGATACTCATATTGGCCGGCACGGCCACCATCTCCACCGCCACGACGTGGTTCATCTGGTTGATGGCCATGGAAGGCAAAGGTGAGGTCATCAAAAGCAACGAGGATTTCCACGCGTTCCAGAAGAAGATATACTGGCGGGTGGCGGGGATGGAGAACTGGAGGAACCAGTACCTGCTGGACGGACTGAGCTACCTGGACGCGTGCTTATTGGAGGCGATCAGAATGCACTCGCTGGCCCCGAACAAGCTCGCCGAGCACAACCGGGCGGTGGAGAACTGCTGCCCCATCAACGATCCGTACAAGTTCATACCGGAAAGGTGGGTCGACGGCAAGGTGTTTTTTGTGGGGACGGACGAGTGCCTTAAGCCACGCCCCTCCTTCTTCGAAGCTCACGAACGAGGGTCGTTCACGCGGAAGATGTTGTTGGTCGTCGTCAAGTGCGTGGCCGTGGCGGTGCTTTGCAGGTACCAGGTGGCCGGGGGCCCCGAGGCCAATGACATGAAGATAACAGTGATAGACAAGGAGGGGAGGAAGAAGTTAAAGGAGGAGGAGAATAACAGGAAGGAAGCTGATAAACGAGAGAAGGAAGAGATGAAAAATCGGCGGAAGAGAGGGGAGAAGGACAATGGAGATCACATTGGCACTTAGACCGCAGGTATCAGAAATGTGTTTTCTTCTTCTCACAAAATACAACTGCTGGTGGTTTGCCAGAGGACCTTTGCTCTGCTCTTCTCTACGGCTCTACTACCATCTTGGCCTGTTCCATATGCTGCCAATCTGTTTGTTGTTATGTTTGTGTGTAGAAATAAGAACAAGAGCACAAGTGAAAGATCAGATGCATCTCATTTATGAATGCAAAATTTATTTATATGGAGATTTTATGATTACAGTAATCTAGGATTAAGCCTAATTACAATACAAACCTTAAAACATAAACTCTAACAGTTGGCAATCTAGATCTTGCCTTCTTAGTGGGAAAAAGATTATTTTCACTAAATCAACCTTCCTTGTTGGATTTAAAAGTTCTACTTTTATCGATCTTATAGTATCTAAGTATACATCATAGTTATTTTTATTTTCATTGAACCTATGTTTCATATATTTATGTTTTGACCTAATCAATCTAAATTCTTTAAACTCCAAAGTATTTCTCCGTATATTTAATTTTTACTTTTATCAATTAAAACTATGCATCAACAAATAACATACACTTAAATATTTCTCTTTGAATTTATTAGTTATTTCATTTATAACCAAGTCAAATAATATGAATTTAGAGAAAACCTTTAGTGTAAACCTATGTTTACTGGAAAATTTCTAATTTCTCCTTCTATAATTTCAACACCAATAATTTTTTTTTCACAAATGTCCTTTATTCAATGGAACCTCTTTTCTTTCTAAAGTCCACCAAAATAAGTTTTCAGTACTTGATTATAACTTTTTCCTAAATTAAGGAAAACCAAATCCAGACTCTTTTAGTAACTTTAAAATTTTCTGTTATTTGTTCATGTAAATGAATAGTTTCCATTATTGAGCCACTCAACATAAATCCAAATTGATTTTCTATCATTTTAGTTGCATGCCTTTATCTTTACTAAATTACCTTTTTTGGAATTTCATGGTATGACTTATTAATTTAATATCACAATAGTTATTACAATTTTGCATGTCTCTTTAATTTTTAAATATATGTATTAAAGAACTATCAGCCCGTTAACCATTTAATTCTTACTTCACTTGTGTACTTCCACACATCAATAAGAATACCATCTAGTCAAATAGTTTTCTTATATTTCATTTTTTAATGGTTTCTCATACCTTCAAACTGTTAATTCCTCTAAAATAATTATAATTTGTATTCTTTGTATTGATACCTAAATTTTACATGTAAGAATTTTCCATGTTTATTAAAATACCTACATATACAATAATTTCATGCCAATATCATTGAGAAACATACCTCAATGCTTCAAAAAAAATTTGATCTGGACCAAACATGATGATGATGAGATTCCAAAATAGTTTCACCAATAAAGACTGGAAACTGTTCTGATGCTGTGAATGATCACTGAAAAGTATTTCAGAAATCCACCTCTAGGTGGAGAAATGATGCAACGCTTCAAGACAAGAAACCAAGCAACTATTTGTTGGCAAAGATGCAAGTATACAACAGTGATGGCATCATGGCAAGCCAACCATTGAATTATTTCTATTTTACAGGGGGTTGAGTTTGTACTTCAGTTCATAACTTACTCCAACATAGACACAGATGCGCTCTGCGTCTGTGTTTTTTAATCTCTTCCCAAAAAAAGATGGACACACAGCACAAAGTCATTTCTCAGATACTGATGAGCACAACCTCTCCGACATGGGCACAGATGCTCCGAAAAGTGTCAGTTCCTCTTCTTACCAGTAGTCAGAACATGAGCAAGAGCCCAACTTGAAGCAATGAAAACGATTTCTATCCCTGATGGTTACCTCTCGTTGATATATGCTGGACAGTAGCTTGAAAACAGAATGACAATCACAACATATACGCAAGTTCTTGAAAATGTGAAGTGGTGCTCCAGGTGCTGTGCTAAGGAGCCCAAAAGCAAAAGCAAGTCTTTCACTATGGAAGAACAGAGCTTGCTCTCGTTCCTCCCACTCTTCTGAACCACCCAAGTACACATCCATGGAACGGGAATCATGGGATGTAATGGCATTAGGAACATAGCCAGCTGACCTTAATCTTCCGACAATCTCTTCCAGCATGGCGTAAACCTCCAGCATCTGAGGGTGTGTCTTGTCGCCGGCACTGAACCGGTGGATGCAACCATTGACACTAATGTAGCTCACTCCTGGAGTCTTACGAATGCCATTCTTCTTCAGGAACTCTCTGAAACTATCAGCCTCGATCAATTTTCCAGATGATGCACATAAATTTGATATCAGTACGTGGTAATTGGTGTTGAAGGGGTCCATTTCCACTAGCTCCTCCAACAGTCTTGTGCCAATCACAGGTTTTCCATGGATGGCACAGGATGCCAATAAACTTCCAAGCACCACCTCATTCGGCTGAAATGGCATCTGCCTTACAAGCGCCTCTGCCTTCTCTAGATGCCCATGTCTGCCCAAAATATCCACCATACAGGCATAATGTTCCATCTTAGGCATGATCCTGTACGTCGGCATCAGCTCATGGAAGTACTTCAAACCCTCATCAACAAGGCCTGCACGACTGCAAGCACTTAGAAGACCAACAAAGGAGATGTCATCTGGGCGTATCCCCTGCAGAACCATCTCCGAGAAGAGCTCCACAGTTTCAGAACCCAGCCCGTGCATTGCAAGCCCACTCAGCATGGCGTTCCATGTGACTACATTTCTAACACGCGTATTTCCAAACACCCTACGTGCATGCTCTATCCTCCCGCATTTGGCATATGCATCAATCAACGAGCTGCCAACCATGAGCTGCTGTTCATGGGTGTCACCTCCATCAAGGTCTTCTCCAATTAAAATCAATCTTGCCTTTACAGCATAGGCATGAGCCCAGAGAGCAACGGTAAGGTCGCCAACCTGAGAACAAGCAGATAAAAGCGAGCAAACACTAACGTAGTTTAAGCTCACCAAACCACCACCATTGCCTTTCGTCACCATCTCCCCAAGAAGCAACAATCCCTCCTTCGGAAGCCCGTTCTCGACATGAGCCGCAGCCATCAAACACCAAGCAACCTCGTTCCTCTTGCGCATTCTCTCAAACACCTTCCGCCCACTCTCCAGCCCCTCCCATCTAAGAGCGCCCCACAACAACACTCCCCACGACACCACACTCTTCTCCACCATCCCATCAAACACCCTCCTCGCATCATCCAACCTTCCACACTTAACGTACATATCCATAGCCGCGTTCCATCCCGCGGCACTCAGCGGCAGCCCGCGCTTAATGACAAGCTGGTGCGCGAGAACTCCAGCGCGCAGGTTACCCAACCGAGCGCAAGAATTGAGGACGACGACCATGGTAACCTCGTCGCCACGAGGGGCAGAGGGGTCGGACAAGGATGAAAAGAACAGATTGAGGGAGCGCCCAGGGAGGGACGAGCGGAGGTGAGAGGAGAGGAGGGCGGTGAAATCGACGGAGGAAGGGGACGAGACGTAGAGACGGTAGGAGAGGAGGGCGGATGACGGTGGGCCGAGGGTGGCGTACATGTGGAAGAGGGCGGTGGAGATTGAAGTGGCGGAGGGGACGAGTCCGGCTTTGAGGAGGTGGGCATGGAGGGATTGGCCGTGGGATCGAGTGGGTTGTAGACGGCAGCGGGCGATGCACCGGAGGAGGGTAGCGAAGTGGGAGAGCAGGTGGGCTGCAGTGGAAGCCGGCGATGGTAGGCCGCAGATGATGACCATCAACCTTTCGAAACCAAAGATGCGTTTATTTTTAACTTCAAAGATTCGTGGCCACATCGAAAATATGCGATATGAAATTTAAAAAAAATTAAAAAATTTAAATTTATTTTTAAACATTAATTTAAAAAATTTATATTTTTTTTATATTTTAACATTTCAAATGTAATTTCACATTTTCGTTATAATCATGAATTTAACAATGAACAATGATCGAAAGAGGTTAAGCAAGACACGAGTTAAGGAAAGTAAAAAATGATGAAATTTTTGTCAATCGCAAATATTGAGTATTATGTTTTGATGATGAATGTTTAATTATAAAGTTATTAATATTTAATGGTAATTTCAAAGTTGTAATTATATTTACTAATTATCTATTTAATTATTATTTAGATGTAACTGGAAATATTATTGGACTTAATATTAAACTATTTAACACTTACATATTCGATTCAGGTTAAGTATTTTAACTTAGTGGATTAAGTATATTTAATTTTTAGAACACTTAAGTTTGATATTTGAAAGGGTATAGTTAGTTAAATAAGTGTTAGATATGACTATAGTTTATAAATTAATAATAGAATGTCATGTGAAATTTTAAATTCACATGTGATGAAAAAGTCGGTGTTTTGATGTTAAAAAACTGGATGATTGATAAAAAGATCAACATTTTAACATTAACATGAGATTTCTTAAGTTAGGCACATATATTTTAAAGTACATGTGGTGTGTAAAGCATTTTACATTAAATGACTATAACTTTAAGTATAAGATGACTTCAAAGTTTGGTGTTTTAGCAAGATACATAAATTTTTTAAGTTAAACACATGAGATTCTTTTTTTAAGTTGTAAATAATACTTAGGCATTTTAAAGATATAACTTTAGATATTCCTCATATATTTATGTTAAAAAACCTAAGACTACATAAATGGATTTAACGGTTGAATGTTTCAACATTTTATATTTGAATCATTCTTAAGCGGTCGTGTAAGGACATAGTTATGCGTTTACAGGTAAAATGCGGATGTAATTGTAGACTTTGAAGATTTCAAAGAATAGTATTTGAATCGTTGAAATTCCAAAATATTCCAGAAAAGAAATGAAGGATGATCAAAACACGAAATGTATGTTTTGTACTGAACGTGTGATGTATTAGAAGTTATTGAAAAATTCAATGACATGTTCAAGGTTTTTATAGACAAAGTGGAAGACACAAAAGAAGTGTATTTTATTCTATAAATACACTTAAAGACATCAAAAATCAAGTGCAATCACTAGTGCACCCTAGAGCATCGTTCAAAATCAATCACTAGTACATTCACAAAGCATTTGTAGAGCCTTAGAGAGAAAAGCGCATTTCGAAGACAATTCAATTCAAGTTTAACTTCAAGTTTAACTCAAAGCAAACGTTCAAAGTTTAAAACTTTAAATTGAAGTTAGCTTGAAGTTGAAGATTGTATGAAGTTTCAACACTTTTAATCAAGTAAGAGTTGTATTAAATAATTAGATTTTGTAGAAAGGAAAAATTGTATTTTAACTATGTGGAAAAATTGTTGAATTAGCAAAGCAAAATTATTTATTCTTACTCTTTTTAAGTAAATTTGAAATTTGTAGGTTGAATTCACAAAAAGAGTTGCATTTAAACGTTGTAAGAAATTTCGTTAAATAAAATTGAGATTTTATTGAAAATTGTGAGTGGTTGTGTTCTTATTTATTTGCTAAAGTTTAATTACCTTAAAGACATAATTTACCTCTATTTTGTGTTCTTAAACACTATTAAATCGATCTCACATTAAAAATATTCTTAACCTAACAAGTAGAGAATGACGAAAAAAATTTATATTACAATTAAAAAATTTAAATTTTTTAAAACACACAAATACCTACAAAAATCAATTTTTTTTAAATTTTTTTGAAGATTTTCAACGTATACAAACCTTTCCGTTTACAATTTTGAAAAATACGAAAAATATTAAAAAATAATAAATTATTATTTTTATTATGTGTACTATTTTGTATACTTTTTAAAGTCATAAATCTCCTTAAAGTATACTTTTTAAATTCTAAAAGAAGGTGGAATGCATATTGTAGACGTAAACATCTGTTTTCAATTTTAGAAGTTAGACAAAGTTTAAGTTAAAATTATTTTTGTAAATAAAATTAAAATTATATAATTATTTAAGTGATAACAATTTATATATTAAAATTTATACATTAATAATGACGTTGTAAGTAATTTTAAAAGTTAAAAGAAGTTAAAAATAAACGAAACTACTAATAAATTCATGTAGTTTAGAAGTTACGCTTATTTTATGGAATAGTAATTTTTATAAAAGTTTTAATTTTATCTTTAAAATATCTATTTAAAAAATATATGATTTAATTAATATTTAAGGAGTTATTTTTACGTCCAACCAGTCCAAATGTAAAAAACAATCATTTTTGTGAAATAGATTTTGGAAAATTGAATGATATTTATTATTTCTATAAAAGGTAATTGTTTTTTGTGATTATAATGTTCATTTTTAACCAATTGAATTGTGACAAGATATAGACTTCATTTTTTAGTTTCAACTTTTTTTAATTTTTAAAATCACTTATAACATCATTATTACAATAAATATATATAAATTTTTATCACTTAAATTATTATATCATTATTATATAATTTTAACTTTATTTACAAAATTAATTTTAATTTTAACTCTATTTAACTTACGAGGTACTTCAATGATAGACTTTTTTTATATATAATGATGATCGTACATTTCAACAAAAATTAAATTTTAATATGAATTACGAATAATTAGTTATGGTAGTATGGTAGTTACTTTTAAAATATATCTATTTTTTATATTATTATTATAAGTTACATGAAATTTTGAATTTGTGACCATAAATTTTAACAAATAGACTTTTAATCATTAAATTTTAAGATATTATTTTTATTATTAATTAAAAAGAAAATACACTCTAATTATACCATTAGAGTGTATTTTTAGTGATACTCAGTCTAAATTAAAAAAAACCTTAATCAAAAAATATTTTTAGTAGATTTAAAAAAATCATAAAATATATCATAATAGAAACATAACTTGAAGATGAGGTACTACAAAAAAAAAAAAAAAAGTTTAATATTATCATCAAAGAATTGGCATCTTAATTAAAATATATCTATTTTAATAATTGGTTTTTAAAAGATTAAAGAATTGGCCGCGAAATTCATGTCGCTGCCGCCCAGCTAAACCTCCAGAAAACCCTCGTTTTTTTGCTTCGAGATCTCCGGTAGTCTCCGACAACTGCCCCCGCCCTTCGTCCGACTTTCGCCGTCAATGACACTTGCGAAAGCAGCGCGTCGCAAGCCTCAACTGCGGTGAATCGGTTTCCTTGGATTTCTCCTTCCTCTCGCCCTCCGTTGCTTCTACGGCTCCTCTGTGAGGTATAATATTCCCCCACCCCACTTGCTTCGTCCTCCTCCATCTATTTGTGGCAATAGAGCGAGGAGTGAGTGGTGGAGTAGAGGCGTTTAGAAGAAATGCCCCCCAGAGCTTTACGATGGGGTAAGTTTTTGCTTTGCTTGTTCTGTTCGACCTTTGGATCAGTTCCGCTGAGTAATTGGGGCTCTGATGGTGTCCACGCAAGGGTTCTTTTAGCTTGGGTGTGATTGCGAGAGGAATGGTGGAGGGGTTTGGTGATGCGGAGGCTTTGACCAAAAAGGTGAAAACTTCGTTTTTTTTGTTATCCGTAGACGAAAATTACTATGCTTATTTCATTGAAAATATATACACATCGAAGAAAAAGAATGTCAAAATGATAAGATTATTATGGCTATTAGGTAGATTCTGCAAATACTGGGATCTGGACTTCTAACTCGCAAATCGATGTAAAATGAGCACCTTTTTATTTGATATAGGAACCATAACAACAAATGATGAATTACTTGCCCTGAATCACCATTTCTTATAATGATAAAATTTGTTACATTTCAAGCCCAAACTATGTAAAAAATAGAGATTTAATAAAACTTGAAATTGGTTGTGATACTAAAGGACTTGCTGCTGACTATACTGAACTCGTGTTGTGAATATAATGTCAGACATAGCCTGGCCGCTCAGAAAAAAGGTGGGACATAGCCTGGTTGCTGCAAGAACACACATGGTTGAGTATGTGATTGATTTTTGTTCTCTTCACGGACAAGTCCATGATTACGGACAGACTTGAGTTCCAAGAATTAATTGAATCAATACATGAGGTTTGTTTAGATATTGAGTTTGCTTGAGTAAGATATCATATCTATTTTGTGAGTTATTGATGGATTTGTATGTCAAGAATAATGCTTCGTTCATAAAAGACTTTGTATCACTAATAATTTTTTATCGTTGAATTTAAATGTTTCTCTTTCTTGTTACCTTAGTTGCACTTGTCTTAGAGGAATCAGGAATGCCTATTTCATATTCGTAACTTGTGATTTTTTCAATGTAAACGTAACTTTCAGAGCATCATAACAGTAATCTGTACTATTTTGCACTAAATAGCTCAACAAAATGTCTGATAAATTTGGTAATTACTTACAAGAGGTGACCAATTGAATTGTAGCTGATTCTTCACTTTTTCCGTGTTTTATTGTATCTCCAATGCCTCTTGTGTGCATATTATTGAATGTTTTGATCTTATATCATGTACATGAAGGATAATGATTGTGGTGATGGTTTTGGCAACATGGGGAGTAGAGTTGTTGATGGCAGGGATGACAGCAATGGTGTGAATAATGATAATGGTGGAACCTCTGATTGTCATATTCATTGCACGTCAAAAGGTAAGGATAAAATATTACTGCATAAACAAATTTCAGAGACATGGGAAACATCTTTTAGTTGGTTCTTTTCCCGATTTTGTCCTTCCATTTATATCTTTTATCATTTGAATCCTTCCGACAAGGCAATTCTAAAGTCTATTGTGATACCAGGGTTTCTAATACAAGAACAGTTCAAGAAAAGAAAGTTTTCTTTTCTGCATAGGGATGCAAGCTCCTTCTTACCTATCTTACACTCTTCAGACTACTTTGTACGCCCCTCCTTGAATAAATTAGTTATTAGTGAACTTAAGGATGCTGGTTATTGTACAAGAGTTCCAAATTTTATCGTTGGGAGAACTGGTTATGGACAGATCAAATTTTTTGGTGAAACTGATGTTAGATTATTGGATTTGGAGAGAATTGTTAAGTTCGATAAGCATTCCATTGTGGTTTATGAAAATGAAATTGAAAAACCCCCTGTTGGTCATGGCCTCAATAAAGCTGCTGAAGTAACCTTAGTCCTGGAATCACAGGCTGTCCATGCAATGGAATTGCAGAAATTTGTTGGCAAATTGAGACGATGCAATGAAAAACAAGGAGCTTCCTTTGTTTCTTTCAGCTTGTCAAATGGCGAATGGAAATTCCTTGTTCACCACTTTAGCAGATTTGGATTGGATGAAGATGAAGAAGATGAAGATGCATTTATTGATGACAATGCTATTCAACAGGACAAAGATATTCAAGGTTCTGGACGTTATTCTGATGGAATCGAATTGTCACATTCTCTTCCTGCCCACTTGGGTCTGGATCCCAAGAAAATGCATGAGATGAGAATGCTAATGTTTCCTGACGAGGAGGATGAGGATCTGAGTGTACCTTTTCCACAAAAGCACCAGGGGACTGATTATGCTAGAGCAGATTCATCTAATTTCATTGTGAAACACTCAGGTCATAAATCTCCTTTGCAAAATTCCTCAAGGAAAGCAGTCAGAAAAGTTAGTCCTTTGGAAAGAGTACCCCAAGCTTTACTTGAATACCATGCCAACAATCATGACATTAGCTCATCTCAAGGTATTCTTATGATTGGGAAAAACAAAGCATTGCCTCCAAGGACACTCAAGGTAGAAGGTTTTAAGCTAGACTCGAAGCATTCTGCTCCTTTTGATGCTTGTATTTCCAGTAATGTTGTTGACTCTGCATTGTTTATGGGAAGGTCATTTCGTGTTGGATGGGGACCAAATGGTGTTCTTGTTCATGGTGGGTCACCAATTGGTAATCCCGGGAGTGGACTGTCTTCTGTAATTAATATAGAAAGGGTTGCGGTAGATAGGGTTGTCAGAGATGAAGATAACAAAATAAAGGAGGAACTGGTTGATCTATGTTTTGTTTCTCCCCTTAATTTGCACAAGTCTCTGGATCATGAGTCGGTGAAAATACGAATGGGTTATTTCACCCTAAATCTCCAGAAAGTTATAGCCAATCCTTATATTCTATCAGAGGTTTGCCAGGATTATGTTGCGGTCATTGAGAAGCAGCTTGAGGTTTCTGGTTTATCCCCTTCCTCTCGTTTGGTTATGATGCATCATGTCACAATTTGGGAGCTGATAAAAGTTCTGTTTTCAAAGAGAGAAGTGGATGAACGGTTGAGGCCCCTATCTGTTGTAGATGATGATGGAGAGGAGATGATGCTTGACAAAAGAGATGTTTCCCTTGATATAGACTCAGAAGCAAGCTCTTACATGTGCAGGGCTGATTTTAGTCTATGGTTACAAGATTGTGTTTGCCATCGTGTGCAGGAAGAATTGAGCTGTTTGAATGGATCTGGTGATTTAGATCACATTCTTTTACTTCTTAGTGGAAGACAGATGGATACAGCAGTTGAATTGGCAGCTTCAAGAGGGGATGTCAGATTGGCTATTCTATTAAGCCAGTGTGGTGGATCAATGACAAACCGGAACGACATGGCTCAGCAGCTAGATCTTTGGAGAAACAATGGATTGGACTTCAATTTTGTTGAAAAAGAGAGGCTAAAAATATATGAGTTACTTGCTGGAAATATTGAAGGTGCTTTTAATGATTACTTGCTTGATTGGAAAAGGTATCTTGGATTGGTTATGTGGTTTCAATTACCGCCTGATACTTCTCTTTCTGTCATATTTCACACTTACAACCACCTTGTAAGTCAAGGAAGGGCTCCACATCCTGTTCCTGTTTATATTGATGAAGTTTTGCATGATAAAACAATGAATTGGAGCAAAGGTGACCGATATGATCTTGCATACTATCTCATGCTCCTTCATGCTAACAAGGAAAATCCTTTTTCTCTCATAAAAACTATGTTCAGTGCCTTTGCTTCAACTCATGATCCACTTGACCACCACATGATTTGGCAACAACGGGGTGTATTAGAGGCTATTGGTGCTTTCAGTGCAGATGATCTTCATTTACTTGACATGAGTTTTATCTTTCAGTTGTTGTGTCTTGGGCAATGCCACTGGGCAATCTATGTTGCTCTTCATATGCCTTACCGTGAAGATTTTCCCAATTTACAAACCAATGTTATCAAGGAAATACTATATCAATACTGTGAATTATGGAGTGCAGACAAGTTACAGTGGCAGTTTATTGAGGATCTCGGTATACCACGAGAATGGATGCATGAGGCCTTGGTACGTTATTTTACCAGAAGTTTTTTTTGTTTACTTTTTTTTCCAACTGTAATCTGAAGTTAGCTCTATAGATATTTTTATTTAATCATTGGAAGTGAAAGGAACATTAAACATGACTATAATACTGTCAACTTACTTTTGCATGGATGATTTCTTGATGCAGGCTATATACTTTCAGTACTGTGGAAATATGCCCAAGGCCCTTGAACATTTTCTAGAATGTTCCAACTGGCAGAAGGCACATTCAATTTTCATGCTATCAGTAGCTCATTCATTGTTTTTATCTTGTAAGTAGCTGCCTTTTCAGCATCTTACAGATGTTCATGTCCATATTTTATCACATTTAGAAAGATACAATAGTCATAACATGAGCTTTTTTGGAAAATGAAGTTGCCATTTTAGCAACATGTTTTGTACATTTCTTCCCTTGCACCAACTTGCATCCATACACCTCTGTTATATTAGATGGCAGTTAGATTGATTTCCTGCTTAAGGATTCCAAGAGGTGTCCATTTCAGCTTCTTAACTGTAAACCCTCTTGAGACAAATAATCCAAATGCCAAGAGTGGAAGTCGTTTCTTCTATTTTTGGTATGTTATGGGGTTTAAAATGTTATGAAAAAAACCAAAGTTTGTAAGGCACCAAGGTGTCACCTAGGTGATGATTGGGTGCACACTTGAGTTTTCCTTGCTATTGTATAATCTTATTTTTTATAATATTTTATCAATGCAATTATGCATAGATATATTCTTCCTAACCTCAAAAAGTACTAAAATATTTATATAAAATTTCAATATTAAAAATGATAAATTAAATATTGATTGATTAAGACCATAAAACAAAAATTGACATCAAAAAATAATTTTAAAGGCACTGAACTGTATTATCTTCTAAATATACACTATTGTTTGCCATTATTAAACCAGGATTTGAAATAATGAAAAGATGGGTGTTTTAACACGGTAGGTTAATGGTGCCTAGGCAGGTTAATGGATTGATTATGATGTTGAAGGTTTATTCTTACTTGGATATAATTTGAACCTACCATTTACATATTCCTTTGGAAATTTCTAAGCAATGACAAATACAATCATTTCTCAAAAATATATTTCTTACTATATAAGGAGAATATAGAAATTGGATGCCAATCAGCAGTTTTTTCACTTGGTTATATAACATGACATGGATGTCTATCCACACTCTCTTCGGAAAATCTACTGTCATAATTTATCTCAGATGATCTCTATTGTCATGTTCTAGGTTTTCTCAGACTATTTGCATGATACAATATTAATAGTATCTTGTGGAAACTAGTAATTGTGTAAAAGTAGTATGTGGATAGTAGTCATTGGGAGGAAGATTGGTCCTAATCGAGATTGGTGGATCTCTCCCATCTGATGAATCTTAAGGTGGCCCTGATGGTCGGATTTCCTTTTGTCTTGAATTAGGGATTAGTTATATTTTTGGGATTTCCTTTTCTTTGTTACATCATCTCATTGGCTTAGAGAAGTGTTTTGTAACTTTTGGGACTTAGGCTGTGTGGAACCCTTCAATTCTGTAGATATCTCAATTCCGTAGTGTAACTTAGGCAGTGTGGTCTCTTCAATTCCGTAGTGTAACTTTTGGGACCTAGGCAGTGTGGAGCTCTTCAATTCCGTAGATATCTCAATGAGTGGAAATTTCTTAAGTTTGTTCTATACTTGTTTTAGGGGGGTTTATGTCAGACGGAATGTTTGAAAATGGAAACTTTTGAAAGTGAATTTAAATGATTTTGGTGTTTGAGCAAGATGAAATTGAGGAAAAGAATCTTAGTTTTTTTGCCTTTTCAATGTTATGAACTTCTGACATTCTAACCTCAAGGGGTTAGAAATCTGACGAAAATCGCATCCTGCACCATGATTGTAGGAGAAAAAGGAAATAAAAAGAAATAAGAAAAAATAAAAAAGAAAACAATAAGAGAAAACGACATAAGAAAAGAAAAATAAAAAATAAAATAAAAATTAGAAAAAATAAAAAATAAAATAAAAAATAGAAAAAATAAAAATAAAAAATAAAAAATAAGAGAATAAGGAAATAAGAAAAGAAAAAAAATAAAAAGAAAATAAGAAAAGAAAAAATAAAAAGAAAATAGGAAATGACATGAAAATAAAATAAGAAAGAATAAGAGAAAATAAGAAATAAAAAAGAAGGGAACAAGAGAAACTTAAGAAAAATACGAAAAGTAGAAATGAAATAAAAATAAAAAGAGAAAATAAGAAAGGAAATAAAAAGAAAAAGGAAGATATGAAGTTTTATTTGAATGCTTGTGTTTTATTTTCAATTAGTACATATTTTTCCTAATTTTTAAAATAATTATAATATTTTTAACTTTCATAACTTTCTGTCACATGTACAAACACCTCTTTTTTTTGGACATTTCTAATTTTCCATTTTTATTTCTGCTTAGATTTTTCATTTCCATTTTTATTACTGAACTTTTTGTTAGGTACAAATAAGCTCTGAGTATGTAGTGTTAAATCTCTCCCTGCCATCCATGATTTCTGGTGTGACATTGGAGCTCTGATGTGTTCTCTGTGCAATCATTTTTGGACGTTCTTGGTAGCTTTGTAATAATTTTCCATTTCAAAAATCTATTTTCTTTTGCATGATTGAGCAATTTAACTTTGGTTTTGTGCTGGACTTCAGTTTGAAAAAAGAAACATACTGGACTTGATGGAAATTTTGGCAAAAGTCCACAAAAGACCAAAAATTTAATAATTTCAGTACTTAATACTAGCTAAAGTAATCGATAATATACATCTAATGATAATTAAAACTAATTTTTAGACATTATGAATTTAAAGACAGAATAACACAATATACTTTCAATTTAATTCGTTGGAGTACTAGAATTCATGCTAAATCTAATGGGATTGGCATGCTTTAAACTTTGATCTAGTGGAAAATAACCTAGATCTAATAAAAAATATAATGAAATAGAAGTAATCAGTAAAATAGATTGAAAAATCTATCTAAGCATTCAAACTTCAAATCTATAAAAACCATTAATTACACAACTAAACATACTTGTAGAAGAAGGATAGAAAATCCCATTTGTAATAGGAAGAAATTATTTTTCTGAGATGGTTGTCAGAATCCAATGGTTGGATAGGGGGACTTCCACTGAAGAATTAGAGCTCTGATCAGGTAGCAGGCCATCATCGACTATAGGACTGAAGTTGGAGACGAAGAGGGAAGAAAAGAGGAAGATGGATGGTTGAAATGAGGTGGAGAAATAATGGTGTTCTAGTTTTGCCGCTTACTGAGATAACAAGCTTTTGCTGACTTCGTCCAATGCAATGTATGGGACACAAATTCACTGCTTTTTAGACCACATTAATGCATATACTGAGATATAGACGTATGCCATGTCATCCAATGAAATTTTTGACGCATTGCAAAATTTTTCCATGTATTGATGTTGAATTCCTTGGCATGACAACTTTTGCATGGTGGGATTTTGACTTCCAACACTCTCATTTCACCAGTTGTTTCTTTTATAGATGATCGGAGGTTGATAGTTGACATTTAGTCTGCCCATGCTCTTCTTTTTTTGGCTACTATATGCTTTTTGGTGCCTTTCCACCAAAATGAGGACCCTTGATTGTGGCATTGGAAACTGGGTTCTCCCACTTTGTAGTTTTTTTTTGGTGGTGATGTTTCTTTCCCTTTTTATCTGCTCATTGCCCTGATTCAATATTACTGGTATTTTGCTTAGGCTTTGTTGTCTCAGAAAAGAAATTCCTACCACATTATAGATTTGCTTTCGTAGTGATGTCTGCTTCTTCTGTTCCTTTCTCCTTTTATCTGTTCGTTGCCCTCATAAAATGTGAATGGTATCTCTTTTAGGCTGTGTTGTCCCAAAAAGAAATTCTTTGTTACAACTGTACATTCATCCGCGCATAGCACTCATCTTTTAGTATTTGTCTACATCTCATTGTTTCTATTTTGATAATTATTATAGACCATTTTATTATTTTGGTTCCTTCTCTTCAAAATTTTTATCCTTAATCCTAGCTGAAGTTTAAATTTCAACTGGTTCAGCTGGACATTCAGAAATCAAAAGACTAGCAAATTCCATGGAGAGCTACAAGATGGAAATAGCTGACTGGGATTTGGGTGCTGGAATTTTCATTGATTACTATGAATTGGAGAGTTATTTACAAGAAGAGTTGGCTACAGGAAAGCAGGTAAACCAGGGCTTATTCATGAGTATTCTGAAGTTCATCTTTGGTACTGAGTCATGATCTTGAGATACAATTCTAGAGATTGAACAATCTCCTTAGAAAGAATCCTCAAATCTTTTATTTGTGCACTTTGACGAACAGCCTTTTTATCAATTATCTTCAAAATATCAACTTTTTTTTGCATAAATCAAAGTTAAATAAAAATCTTATCCAACACAATGTCACTTGTGGTTATCTTTCGATCTCAGAAGCACACAATACAAATAAACACAACATAAATGTTTCCTTCTCATAGTCACGATGATTGTTGAATAAAGCATTTATAATAGGCAAATTGCAACACTGCCAAAACCAAAAAAGGCAAAATAATGGCTTATTTGACTTCACCAAGAATTGGCCATGTGGAATGAATATGTGATAATCTCTTTCATTATCCCAAAAAACCAGAGAATACACAAATATATATACACTGGGTGTTTTTCACAAACTCCCCTCAACCATACAAATATGCGCACTAACTCTAACAGGCCATAAACAATGTACTTGCCATGTTTGTTTTTAATCTGAATGTGCATCATTTTATTCACTTCCATAGATAGTATACAACATAACTTGATTTCTTATTTTATGCACTATATATTTGTGTTGCTGTCTTTAAATTTAATATTGGACTAAACATTTTGAGGTGCCCAGGCAGTAGGCAAAGAACCCTAGGTGATCCTTAGATGTCCATTTAAATATTAATTTTTTTTGTCTTTTAAGCATATATCATATATATTTACACATATTCAATAATAATTCTGTATAGTATTAACTCTAATACTTCCCAAATAACATTTAAATACTTAAATAATCCTAAGATAACATCAAATATGGGGTGTAATAATACTAATGTGTATATTTCATTAATATATTAACATATAAATTTCAATAATTATCTATATTTAGTAGTATTTCATAAAAAAATTATATTAAGTATTTTTGTAAGGAAAAACATTTAAAAACTTTAAAAAATATATTTAATTAAAAATATTCAATAAAAGGATCTGCTCAATTAAGACAAGGTGAGTTAAGCAGCAAAGGTGTCGTAAAAGTATGCATCTGGCACCATTAAATTTTGCTTAAACTTGAAATCTTTGGATGTTGTAGACTTACAAGTGTATAGCACCATATTATGCAAATTTTTATGGAAGAAAAATAAATGGACATGAACTCACGACAATCAAGATGTCGAAGTTAAAGTCCAGGACAATAGTTGTCTTATTGAATCACAACATTTATAAAAAATGATTTTCTAAACAAAGTTCCAAACTGGTTTATTCCTTAAAAAAATATTTCTAAAAATGACTCGACTTAGTACATGTGCGTTTTTGTATTTATCGTCTCTTGTAAGTCCAATTTAGGAACTCGCATGGCTACAGTTTTATATCAGTCCAACAGGAATCTTGCTCTTTTTATTAAGATTACGAAAGATTGTAACATAGAAATTGACAAAATCTCAAAATAGCTAACATAGAAACAAGCCACAAAATGAAGTTGGTAAGGAGATCAGCTTGGTCCATCTATTTGTAAGAAACGGCTGATGAAAGAATCGCATGACTATAGTTTTATTTAAATTATGTTATTTTTATTTGTAAAGGTTCCTGATCGTTTATTTCAATGATCATTGCTAATCAATTACCAGGAGTGCTCAGAATACAATGTGAACTTGATGTCGCAGGGTATACTGGAGAAAATGTGTGATGCATGTAGATCCTTCTTTAGCCGTTTAGATGAAACGTTATCATTTTATGGTAGCAAATCAAACATTCATGCAAGGTACTTCTTACTTTGTTTACTGGTATTTGTTTTTTGTGTAGCTTCATAACAGAACCTTGTTTCTTTCTGTTGTGTTTTATTCTGTTGATTTTGAGGTGATTCTCACTGCTTTCTAGTTCTTTTATGAAACTATATATAACATACTGATTTGAATTAAATGGACTAGACTCTTGGTATTTATGATTGATTCCATGGACTCTAGTAGGCATGCATTTTTCAAAGAATTATTTGTTGTATTTATTATCTTGTTGGGTCTTTGTTTGTTGTCTGTGAAATTATTAGCCTTTCTTTTCAGGCTGCTCAATTTTGTTATGTATGACTTATTAAAAGTCTATTGTGGCAAAGATATTAAGTGTTTGAAGAACATACTTTGGTTATTGGGTAGACAATAAATAGTGTTCTGGAAGAAACTTTATATGAAGCTGATTTTCCTTGGGTTGTTTAATGTGTTGGATTGTCTGATTGTGCTTTTTCGAAAATATGTTGGTAATATTGAGCTTTGTGTTAGAATGATGATGATGCAGCTGGTTTGTGGCAGAATTTTTGGAACTTCCGTTTTATCACTTCCTGGGACTTGATATATTAGAAGATAGGTGTTGCTATAATAGATTGGGTGTCTGTCTATTTTTGTTGCTTCCATTTTGCTTTGGTCAATTTCTCCAGTTTCGTATTTTGCCTTGTGCTTCTGCCTTTTGGTAAGATACTGGTTTTCTCCACTTGGTAAAAAATAGTATGCTGTCGTTTTGGAAAGAAAATAGTGGCCTGCATGGGTCTATGGTGGGCAAAGATATCTACCAAGAATTTCGACTTTGATGAACTTTGCCTGCACTCCTCTTTTATCACACAGGGCAGCCTATTCACAGATGGTGGAGCAGCTTAGCAGGCTACTTGTATCTATTCGTGGAGGTTCGACGGCCGTACAAATGAGCTGCTATGATGCGATACTTCGTGCTCCTATACCTGAAGATCAACGATCCTACCATTTGCAAGATGCTGTATCGATTTTTACATTTTTCGTATCAGAGGAAACAGCTTGAACGGCCTACTTTTGGGCATCCCTTCGGTCAGGTCATTCATTCAAGTGGTCTTATATTTTTCTTGTTGAATTCGCCCGTCTTCACTTGGATCTCTTTTATAACGTCCTCATTTTCTGCTTGCAGGTACTACAATGCGATCGTCCATGATGATGTTTCATTCTCCTTGTGAACGAACATTTTGCTAAAAAGGGCACCACCACGGTTAGAGAACTAACAAAGATGTGAATTGTAGTTCTATTTGGAGAAATCATCTTGACGGTGATCCAGGTTGGATAGCTCTTTTTCCGCGCTTCTATCAAAATAGGTGGGCAGTGGTTCAAACCACCCCCGACGATTGTGACGGTGATCATTTTCATTCATGAGTATTTGTGGCTTCCAGTGTTTAATTAGTATTAAATTGTTCTATTATTCAAAATTGTGGGCGTGGTGTCAATTTGTCATATGTTTTAATTGGTGAGTACTCGTCGATGTTGGAAAGAGGAGATTGGTGTCAATTATGGAAGAGAAGAGAACGAGCGTGAGGACGCCACAAAGCGTAACTTTGTTGGTATATGGCAATCGATCAGCGTGATAGTAGATTGTTACTGTTGGTTAAATGTTGCTTGTAAAATTACCTAAAAAGGACAATTATGAGAATTCGGTTTTTGAGTTTAAGGTAAAAGCAAAAACAAATTAAATATTTGGGCAGGTCTTCTTAATAGGCTAAATTACAAGTTTATAACCGCCATAAAAAGGTCAAAGGGTGCGGCTGTCTTCTTAATTTTATATTCATTGCATTAATTTACAGTGTATTTTAAAATGTAAAAGGTAATTTAAGTTGAGATGATAAAGAAAGCCAATGATTGGTTACTTTGTCGAGTAGTCTGTAATTAGTTATTGAACAAGTCAATGTAAGTGTTTTACATAAGCAGTTAGTAATTGTTAACTTGTTGAAAAAAATTCACCTTTTCACCAACGAAACAAACTGAACCATAACATTTTGCTGATAGAGAAACAATGCTCCAGGGCTACACGATGCATAGCTTATATTAAAAACGCCTTCCATCGTAATGCACTTTACGGTTGTTCTTCAAGTTTTCAAGTACATCTTTGTTGCCATTAATGTCCACATAACATGCTTCATTGATCTGCTCAAGAGTGAGAGCTTGTCTTGTCTGTATAGGTAAAAACATAGAATTTATTATTAAGCATAATAGAAACAAACTAATCAGCTTACCTGAAAGAAAAGTACGTGTCTCCTGGCAATTTCGTCAAAACCGAATCATCTTAAATTTCAGGGAGACCATACGTACCATTTGACATTGTACAATAACCAGAAATAACTACAAAAAATGACACCCCTAGCAGCAAGCCAATAGCTCGCTTGATTTGAGCACCAATGGGTGATTTCCTGATATTGTTTGTGTTGAAGCCTTTCTGTGTCACTGGAAAATTTTATTCCTGCTAAAGAGCTTGAGATCGATTGATTTGTTGACTTTTGATGATGTGATTTTGAAGATGATCGTGCTGCAATGCTTGTAAGTGTAGATTGGCATTTCTCTTGTTGCCGTTAGAACTTGTTGAGGCTTTGCTACAATGACATCTGCAAAAGACATTGGTAGGGAAAGCAATGAGAATATAGGGACTGCATCAAGAGACTTAAAAAAACCAATGAGAATATAGGGAGTCTTTGGGAGGGAAATCACCTCATGAGTAACAATTCCAGGAAAATCACGTCAGTAAAAAATGGAGAAGGTACACAAAATGGACAAGCACATCTAAACTGTTTCCTTTCACCAAATTTTTAGAAATCCTGAATCAATTACTCCTAATTTTCCTTAAGGAAAAGGGAGGAAAATTGTTATATATTGAAGCCAAAGAATGATGTCAACATTCCAAATTTTGTTGATATACCACATTCAAGATTGACAATTCACTACCAAAAACCAAATCAATGTATTCAAAATGAATTGATCTATCCATTTTCTCAATCAAGAACATTTTGATTTACCAAAATAATAAATGTTACATACATTTTCTAGTCATTAGAAACACTCCACGTACCATCCATTTGATACACATATGTTAGTCATCATTTACCATGAAAACATACCAAAACAAAGGGTGGCAGAATGGACCAATAGTTTGGGTCTGAGTTGGACACATTTAGCGTGAAACATTCATTAAAGAAATGAAAATCTCAACCTGAATTCAATTGTTTATGAATGAGTTGACTTATATCACCTATTTAACATATTTATACACTTAAACGATTTACCCGTGTAATCCAACCTATTTAACCAGCATAACCTATATATCTGACCCACTACACACCATAAAAATAATACAATTAAATAAAAATGAATAAAAATATGTGATATTATACAATATATTATATAACAATATAACAAAAACTTCGAAATAAAATTAACCGACACACCGAAAGAAGGCAGAAGCTTGGGTCGATACGTGTCCGCCGTGAAACGCTGGAAGGTGGACACAGATTGAAGTTTAAAAAGTAAAAATCAAGGGAAAAGTGTAAACCGCCCAAGTATTACTCAAATCTGTTGTCAGTCAACGCCACCAAAATCGGACGACCGTCCGGTCCGATTCGTCCGCCAACAACGCAACGATGCCGGAAGAATAGCCGGCGGTTGGGCAGTCAGTAGGACGTTCCAGCACCCATTATAAGAGAGGTAGGGGATGTGAAGAACTCACCCTGCTGGACGACGACGACGGCGGAAGAACCGGAGCAGCGGCTGGTCGCGCAGGGAAGGGCGCCTGCGTCGAGGACGGAGATGCTGGACGACGACGGCGGAAGAACCGGAGCAGCGGC